>CM043117.1:39538921-39681063 GCA_023701765.1 Hylyphantes graminicola | reverse complement strand
CATGTTTCTTTTCTCGGTATCATATTGAAACAATTCTACATGTATATGTACTACATGGACCTGATAAATAATAGAACTTTTATTTAAAGCTATACATTTTACAAGTTGATTTTTGACAAAAACTCAATCCTTCCATCACAATTAATCATGAATCATTATTAATCTTACGTGCTAAACGGTATTAGATTAATAGCGAAATATGTGATATCTTAGCAATCAATCTAAAAGCAGTATTGTTTGAAAAATGTTACAATCTAATAGCCATTGGGTTATCTTTTCCTCGGATCATTCGAAAGTGATAAATAAATCCTTTCTCTGTATGTAACTCCATTAGCCATCACTTATATATCACTATTGAATTCGATTCTTTAATGACAGATCGTTTGTAATAATTACTTCTCAAAGAAATATCTTTACGCACGATTAAATCCGAAAACGGTCTTATATACGCACCGATATCTTATAACATTCTGCTTTCCTTGCTTATTGCCAAGTCAACCAACCATGCTATGGGAGGAGCTAATATGATAAAATCACATACTATTTCAAGAAGCATTCATCGACTATTAAACTGCTCCACACACACCAACCATTCATTGTCTTTTTGGTAACCTTCAGCTATTTGGCTAAATGGCCAAATTATTATGGCATTAAGTATTTTCCTGTGCAGTTTGACAAAAATGTAATTGATATTTCTGGGTTTTATAGTTGCATAATTGGCTTGTTTCAAAGGACGTAGTCTTTAAGCTTCTAACTTCGACCTATCCTTCGACCGGTGGTCCGGTTGGTGCAACGTTACTTTTATATAAAAGTCAAAACTCGAAACTTTGGGAAATGTACTATCTGCAGTTGGGTAGAAGACGTCTGAGTTTTAGAAACAATTCACAAATCTGCACAAAAAGTTGCGAAAGTATATTATGTTATTACGAAAACAATGTATTGTTCTTCCATCATGACTAAATATATCTGTGTTAAAATAGCATGAAAATATACTTCGCACTTGTTCGACTTGGGTTATTGTAAATTTACAAAAAAAATTCAGAAAATTTCAATTTTTCCCTCAGTGCGTTACACAGTAACATTTTAGTGATGATATACTGTATATACATTACACTATATTTTTTTGGGCACACATAGCTGCATTGAATAAATTTAACTCAGTCACGTATTGGCTGTCTTACAAATAGTACACGTGTGTCTCAAAATTTAATCCGATTAAGCTTTTAATGTAATTCCTATTTGAAGGGGCTTGTTGAAAAACTAAATTCTTCAATCTGTAACCAAGATCTAGATCTGTTCATGGACGACTTCTCCAAGCTTAATTTACAATTGTCAGAAGTCTCCGAGATGTGGACCTGGACCTATATCTTAGTTCTGCTTTGGAGAGCGTGCATTTTGAAACTATACCCTTCATTTGCTATGTCCACACTACGGCAATAAAAAATAACAAGAAATTGCGCGCGCATGGAAATGCATACACAATTTGTACCATTCGAGGTAGGTGCGCGCATGCCTGACCAAATTGCGTTTGCATTTCCATGCGCGCGCAATATCTTGCCATTTTTGTTGTCGTAGTGTGGACATAGTAATTTAAACGCTATTTTGACTAAGTTTTTGATGCAGTGGCTTTTGCAACTTTTTCAAACCCTAACAGTGTCTTGTTAACGTGCTTCACCAATTGAGAAGGTATTTGTAGGAAGGGTAGTTTGACACTTAAAGTGTTTAGCCTCAGAAAATCAGAGTTTATAAAGAACGACTTACTGACGCGGAAACGCTAATCCTATCCGAATGACCATAGTTTGGGACGTGCTTAATTGGCCTTAAAAAAGAGAATGGTAAGACCATGGTTAATGGGAAGGAAATTATTTTGGCTTTCTATTGTATCGTATTGCTGGTAATGATGGATTGTGCAATGGAGAAGATCCTGAATATCTATTTGATAAGGCTTCCCTTAATGCTTGAAGCAGAATAAATAATTCGTAGTGTATTTATTTAAGGGGAACTGAGACAATCAACTTTAAAATTATTCGTAGATAATTTCCGTACTTATTTATTGACTCCACAAAGTTGCGTTAATGTAAGTAATAACGAGCAATCCTGTTGTTTGCTATTTCAGTTTAAATAATGGGTTTTATTTACTTATTTGTAGAAAAAAAATTGGGGTATATTAGCAGCTATTAAAAACCGCCAAATATGTAGATGCGGTAGCTTTAATGCGTAAGTACCATACTTTCCTAAAAATCAAAAATAAATTATTCTTGAATTTTTTAAATGTTATTTCGAATTATAACATAGCTCTAATATGGTAATTAAATTTTTACTATTGTGACTATCGCTTTTATATATCTACCTAATGTATATTATTTTATATATACCTAAATTCTATTAAAATAAACAACTGTTTAATTATTGCCGTTGGAAATAATATATTTAAAAAAATTGAAAATGCAAATTTAAACATTGCATTTTCTATCATTACGCTACGAGACTTCATCACTGCTCTCGATGATTACTTAATTATGAGTAAGCCTCTACTTAGTTTTTTCTTTTGTATTCCCTGAACAATTGTTTCTACTCACTGTTTCATATTAATAAAACAATCCACAGCAAAAAAAAGTAAAGAAAATCTCATTTTTCGCAATACTAATTCAGAAATTCCTGCACAATTATAGTCCATTCTCAAAATTAACAATCCCTTGACATCTATATTATACAGCAGCCGTCTGCAATTACACCTTTAACACTGCCTTATAAAGTCATTATTCCACATATATGACCTTAACAACTTCATCAGAGGGAGTCCCCTGCGGTCTTCAATTTCACCTGTGCAGGGGCTTGAATGGTGCCCCACTCTCTCGATTATTCGACGCTCAGGTGGATCCCACCTCACCAATTAGTGACGATCAATATCAAAAGAGGGTCCCTTTTTTTTTATAACTTACTTAATATGAGATTGGAATAAAGCTGGTGGGTTGTATTTCCCGGTCCTTGTTAGGTCATGCTGTAACAGATGGTAACAAAAGATGAGTTTTGCTTAAACAATATAGAAATCTAATACTTGTGCATAGGTATTGTAATACCATAGGGACCGTTTTTTCATAGTTAGCCCTTTCGTTCCTAACACAGGTTTCGTTTCACGACGACAAATTTATCAACTATGTTTTATTATAACTAAATTATCGTTCATTAACGTTCCACCAAAACGATAGAAAAGTAATGAACACATTTTGAAGTGTAGTAGAAGACAATCGACATTTTTGCTTCAATGTGTCTAGTTAATTTTTAAAAGCTTCAAAACAGTCAAAAGCTTTATATATTGACCATGCAAAATAACTACCGAATATAACTTACAACTTTATGTCGCGCTGTCTATTAGTTGAGTTGAATTGTCGTTGCACTAGGCATTCGGCAACTGGTATCGTAATATAAAACCACAAACGTTGTCTATGAAATAAAATTAAATTAGTTTTTGATACCAGAAACGAAATATTATCAGTAATTATTCAAGTGCAATATATTTTAGAGATTATTTTATATACATCGGTTCATTGTATAAATTTACATTCTTCAAATATTCCGACCATTCACTTTGCAATGAATAATCCCGAAATGCATATAGCAATTCCAGACAAATTTTTGATATCCATCTACTTCTTCGAAATGATAACAGTGCTTATGATTTTAATGGTTTAATGTGACCTGTAATCATCCTACACCGCGATACGATGTGGTACATAAAGTTCAAAGTTATATGGTCATAAAAACAGCATTTCGTCTCTATCCTCACGCCCCCTCAATTTTGCATCATTGAATCTCAGGTGAGGTGTGCGGTCACTATATACGTCTTTCAGTACGGATGCAACCTTATAGTCGTACTGATAAGAATCAAATATCTCTGGATTTCAACTTCCAAGGATGGATTCTGCAGACCACTGGCAAAAACTGTGGGGGTGCAACAGTAATGGTAGCGTAACAAATTGTTTATTTTTATTTGGTAAAGTTGTAACTGACATTTGACCAACACTCGAGTAGAATGGGTTCTAGTGTCGATAACAACGCTCTAGGAGAGCAAATTACTATTTTATTTAGTTGAAAAATTCCATGGAACGCTCACCCCAGTCATCTCTAAGTTGTACGCTAAAGTTTTCTTTTTTATGCTTATAATTTCTAACTTTTGTTCATTTAAAAGACGTGTTATAAGCATCGATAAAATATAAAGAAAAATTACCCACGAAATATGTTTCAATTGCCGCCCCTGTGGCACAATCTTTAGGAGGCTGGCCTTTGGAGCTGCTGGGGCCGGGTTCGAATCGCGGTCAGGCATGGATGTTTGTGACCGTCAATAAATGTAGTTATTTGTCTATGTGTTATTCCTTTCTTTGTGACTGTAAAAATTCTTTATGTGTCTGTCCCACTTGACGAAAGCTTATAAGCGGTTCTCTGAACAAGCACACAAGCTGGAATATATATGTGCCATACCATGTTTCAATTTTGTCAAACTATCGCGAAGTGTTTAAATCTTTCACTTAGCAAGTAAACGATACAGTTATTCTTTATGTAGCTGCACTTTCTTAAGATTCCATACCGGTAGTGTCCGGATCTTTCAAAAGCTAATGCGAAAGGTGTGAATTTAGGGTTGGACTTGGTGTTGAAGAAAGGTGTTCAGTGATAAGTCTATATAAAGAGGAGCGTGGCTCTCTTTCTCCCAATGAAATCTGATAAAATCTTTTGTGGATATATTTTTTCGTCTGCGCCTTATAATTTAAAGATTCATTAAATGCAATAAAGGCTTGGTGCTATAGGCTGGTGTGCTTTCAAAAGACTTTTTTGTTGTTTGGGGTCATGATAACTCACATATTTGTTAAAATTAGTCCTTTATTCAACTAAAGTGAGGAATTCCTTTCTTTTGGAGGAACTATTTTATGATGTCTGGGTCCATACATTTTATACTTTTATGCAATAATTGATACTCTTTCGAATAATACATTCCAAAGTGAGATCTTCAATGCAAGACAGTAATGAACTTCCACTAGGTGTTGATTATCCAAATACACCGATAGACTCAGCTTATAAGTAACACATTGAGCATATACGTTAGAGCTCCTGCATTCTTACACAGTCAAGCCACTGCCGCAGTCAAGTCATTGTGGCGAAAGAGAGGGACGAAACCTGTTCGGAACCTGAACTGTATAATCTTCCGTTTGGGAATAGGTTTCACTCTTTTTTTTTCGAAATAGCCATACAACCCCTTAAAAAGACGTATTGTGCCACGAAGAGATTCTATAGCCGTAAAGTTGAGTAGGCCATGATCAAACATGTTCCTTTTTCCTACTATTTTGCTTGTCTTGGTTACATTAAAGTTGCGAAGAGCTATACGAAGTCTACCATAGTTTATTTAAATTCAGAATGGTTTAAGCAGCATAGCCGGACAAACTATGACATGGTGATCTTCATACATATATAGAACCAACTTTTTTCTCAACAAAACGAGATAAAAAAAATTGAATGTGTTCTTATCAATCAAAATATTTCTCCCTTACTAGCATGCACATTTAATATTGTAATTCTTATCACGTCATTATAGTTATATAACTAAAATAAATGTTATTTCACTCAATTCTATTCCGAGAAATTTTTAATCATTTCCTGCAAATCATTATTTTTTTTTCTAAAATTTGTATCGATGAATAAATAAATGATATTTTGAAATATATGCTTTTTTAATTGTCTGATAAACCTTCATAAGAAACATTACCACAGCATTTTTTCAAATCTTTAATTGATTGAACGTGAGGCAAACGCTATTACCAACAGAAAATTTTGTCATGCAATTAAAAATTCTAAAAATGCGTTGAATCATTGTTCTAAACTCTGAAGCAATGCAATCATTAGTTATTCAAGTAGAATAGTAATTGTTTGAACTAGCGTTTTGTACTCAAAACAACTATTATTTTTGATTAAACAAAATTACTTTCCCTCTAACTGTTTCCGCGTATGCAAGCGATTGTGCAATTAATGATTTTCAGAAACACAATTCAAATGATAAAATATAGAACACAGCTTAGGATTCCAAAGTACAAGCATTTTAGCGGTCTCATACAAAAGAGCACCACGAGATTTCATCTAATCAAGGATTTCAATAGTAATAACCTATATTTTACCTGTTACGGACTTAAAATGTGTCATATCTTCTTCTATAAAGTATTCAAGGTGTGTCTGATTTTCTTTGGTTGTACCTTGAAATCAATTTAATATAATCGGTTAAGGCACAGTAAAATCGAAATTTCCAACTTAGTTTGGACATTGAATTATTTTAGACACTATATTAAAAAAATGATATATAAAACTTTAAATTTTGTATAGTTTATTTGTCACCCAATTACTGTAAGCAAGCAAGTATATAGGATATTGTCAGAAGTCGAAATAGAATATACCTTCTCATACATCATAGAAAAGCAATTCGAAATCGTTGAAGAATCATTTCTTTACAATCGATAGCAGCATACACTGTTAAAAATGCGGTTCAAATTTGCTGCAACCACGTTTAAGTAGAGCCTTGAACCATAAAACGTTATTTCGTAAGCTAACACCGTCGGGACTTTGGACCCTACTGATTTAACAAGCAGTCTGTCTCAGTTTACTCGAACCCATCCGTGATTTGTTCTACTATTTTTAGTAAAGAGATCCGATATATGGGATGACTGTCAGTAGGTAGGATTCGAGCCCCCGCTCTCCTGAGGCTATTGAATCTCTAGCTGATGCCATAACCACTCGGCCACGGACGGGCTAATTCTCAAGAAGAAGCAGTACTACTTATGGCACCTGCGTTTGAGTAAACAGTTAAATTATCGGTAGCAGTTAGTAGAAGTTGAACCGAACTTTCGTGCTATTGGAGTATAAGTCGAACCAATTTTTCGTGAAAGCAGGTCTATTTCTAGAATGGAATGTGATATTTGGTTGGACCATTTTATGGTGTGTCTGCCAGAAGTCCTTAAGTTTTCACCATTATTTGGTTCAACGTTGAACTGAAATTTGTAACAGTGTAGGGTTTCAAGAAAGTTTTTTCTTACACGTCAATGGTTTTCTAGATGTATATTTTTCTACAATAGGCGGCATGTCTAAAATTAACGGGCAAGAAAAATGATACACGATTGATGATATAAATTAAAACCATTAAAACAACTTCAATAAAGATTTCTTTTTTCACTGACAATTCCTTATTACAATACTTACAAAGAAAGCTTTACGCCATCGGAAATCTTTACCATTACCAAATATTCACTTATAAAAATATATCGAAATTAAAGAGACATTCTTCACAACATCTCAGTCGAATGACAATTCCTCAAAGCTACGTCTTCAAGCTATCTACGAACTGTTGCAACGCCCCAAACTTATCAGCATGTATTAAGTCGCTAACTACTCATTATGGCACGTTTTCGGGCAGGTTGTAATCACTGAAACGATTGATAAAATTACAAATGGCTGCTTTTTTCTGTCTGTCCGATCATTAATAAGACAATCAAGATAAAGGAGGCCGACTTTGGCCGAAGGGTTCGGATCCGACATGAGAAGTAGCTATGTCGGAATTCACGAATTCGAAATGGACAGATATATTTGTTATGTGTCTTTCTTAGTGAACAGTTATTCTATTATTTTTTCATAAAAGTATTGTTTATTTATCTGTGAAAATAATAGTTTATTGTTCGAACTATTACTTTCAACAAGTATTTTTGTTTGTTATAAAAATATCACGAAACTATATATTTTTTAAATGCAGTTGAACAGGCTACATTTAACACGTTCGATAACAATTGGATATCAAAATTAAATTATTCACAATTACACATTTATTTTAAACCGAAAGACTTATGTTCAAAGGAATGAAAGACAAAAGGTTGTTTTTAAACATGTTTTTTGACGTATTTTGAAGATGACAATGAAACATAACTGTTTGTTCTGTTATTTAACACCATTATTTCTGTAAATGATTTAATTATAGATTCATTGAAATAGTAATTCATTTTTAGGATGAGATGATAGCAAATTATTTCTTCTGATAAAGACGGGGCAATAAATTTTTGTTTGAAGAGAAATGAAATCTCGCATTATCACAATATTTTCTTCAAGACCAGGAAACTAGAGTTATTTTTAAGTGTCCCCTCCCAAAGCGAAATTTGTAAAAATCCAATTTGTCCAATTTGTAAAAATGTTTTTAACCTGGTAAAAGTAATAATTTAACATGTAATGTTATTATAGAAAGCTTATTTAGTAAAAAAGTTTTTAAAAATTGTCACACGTGAAAAACAATACACTGAAAATCATAATTTATTTGTAAATAAGCATTCCAACAAGCTGAAAGAGGGAGGGGAGTTCATAGAGTATAGCAATCATGTAAAGATTTAATAAGTGAGTGTATTTACAGTGACATCAGCTTTAAATCAAGTTTATCTTTTTCGAAATGATTTACAAAACACATTTATATATTTATTATTTACCACCTATTTCAAGGTTTTGAACTTAGGCATATTAGCATTCTAGAAATTATGGTGTATGAAGACATTTGGAATTGAATTTTTAACTCTTTTATTACTCCTTGAATTATAATCTATCTGTCATACACCAACTTAATTCAATATAAATATATACCGAAACCAGCAGAAGATAATCTCTCGTAATCATATTAAAATGCCTATGACTTCATAAATCATAAATTTTATTAATGGCTACCGTACTGTCTCAAATCAAAGGCTGAAATTATTCACGTAAATAAATGAATGTGTCTTCCATATTATGTAAGCAATTTGTAAAAATACAAAACATGAATTGAAATTTATATCACTTAAAGTAACCGAATACTTGTGACTAACTCGCCGCAACACTTTAACCTTTTAAACACATATTAATTATTACCCGCAACAGAAAGCCAACTTATAAAAGTAAGTAGACACCCAAATAAGCAGCAGGAAAGTTCAACATTAAAATTCTGGGTGAATTTGTGTACCATAAATCCTGGCATGCATAGTCTCATATCAATTTCTATAGAAATAGACGAGTAAATAACAAAAAAAAATAGATTTGCTTATTCATTAAACATATTGAAAATAATTAAAGCCTGGCTGTTTAAAACTGATCCAACTTATTCTAACTACATACTTTTCATCAAAAATCTTTAACCTTTTTATCACAAATAAAGAATTATCCATAATAGAAATTCAAACTTATTTTGGTAAATAGACACCCAAACAAGCATCGGAAAAGTTTCCTTTTAAATACCGATGATTTAATCCCCCGTAAATCCCCAAAGTTTATACCCAGACTCCAATCAAAGCCCATACTAAGAGTATAATGTACTTCACTGAGTAAATAATGAATATATCTGGCATATTTAGTAAGCATTTCGAAAAAGATTAAAATCTGATTGTTTCAAACTAATATCTTATTCTAACTATATGCTTTTTCATCAAAACTCTCCTCGAACGGCCACGAAATGGGCAAATATGTATGGTTGTTTTCACTCACTCTCAGAAATAACACTTTCATTTTTGACGATTCATGACTCCTCAATCCTCATTTCGTTAATAAGGATTATTTCGTCAAACTATCACGTGACTTTTGAATAAGCGCGAATCCTCACTTTAACGATCTATATTTGACGATTCTGTATCTTGATTTTGTGGAAACTGAATCTCATTGCTGCACTCAAATGCTCAAAAATGACGAAATATTTCTTTAGATTCGACGAAATTCGAATCCTCATAAAAATGACGAATCAAATTTCCTCACTTTGAGGAAAGAAAAACTGGGAGCATTTGCCAGTAAATGGCATCGTAAAAATAGAGGAATATTTCGTCGTTTTTGAGTAATCATATCTGAGAGTGCTGTAGAACTTTTAAATTAAATTTATTTAAAATAATTTTTAAAAAAAATCTTAATAGGAATTATTTCTGAAAAGATTATCTTGAAAACATGTCCAAATAAAAAAAGTGCATCTCGAAGGAAAAATTTATTAATCATATGGAATTTTAAAATGTAAGGTTATTGTAAGAAAATATAATGCACATAATATAGAAAAAGCCGGGCCTAACTCCCTCGAAGGGTTAACTCTTTTATCACAAATCAAAGATCATCCACAATACTTATTTCTGTAAATGGATAGGCAAATAAGCATCAGAATATATCTCGCGTCTTACAATCATATTAAAATTCCGGATGACTTCATTTACCATAAACCCTGGAATGCCCAGTCTCCAATTAATGCCCGGGAAATAGGTGCGTAAATAAATGCCCCGACAATCCATCTTCGGAAGGAGACGGCTTATATGTTAAGAGCAGGTCCGCAGGTCCTTCATTTATCTCTGATAAATGATGGCTTGATTGCGCCAAAATGAGTTGTTCTTGATGCGCTTCGAAATGCCATCCATTTTCGTCAATTTGTAAAAGACGCCATCGAACTGAGCAAGGTGGAGCTTGGCTTTGCTAATGTCTGCATCATGGGAAATTGGTTTTCGGTGAAATGGATATGTTGTAAATAATGGAAAAGGGTTGAAAAGTCAATTTCACTTACACCTGCTTGTGTAAGAATTGTTTTTTTTTTATGATTTTGTTTACAAAATACTAATACAAGGACTAAATAAGTATTTGGAAATAATAGAATTTCTATATCCCTTTTTTTCTTCTGGCGGATTTTATTTCTATCGTATTTTTCTCGTATGCAATTCACAAATTGTTTTAATGACGATAAATAAGTTTTCATTGATGTGCTTGGAAATGCCATCCATTTTAGTCAATTTTTAAGAGATAACATCGAACTGTGCAAGGTGGATCTTGAAGGTGGATCTTGGTTTGTCTATATCTGCATCAGGGAAAATTGGTTTTCGGTGAAATGGATAGGTTGTAAAAAATGGAAAAGGGTTTTTTAAAAAAACAATTTTCACTTACACCTGCTTGCGTAAGGATTATTTTTTAATGATTTTGTTTACAAAATACCTATACAAGAACTAAATAAGCATTTGGAAAGAACAGAATTTCTCTCTCTTTTTTTTCTTGCGGATTTAATTTATATCGTATTTTTCTCGTATGCAATTCACAAATTGTTTTAATGACGATAAAATAAGTTTTCATTGGTGTGCTTGGAAATGCCATCCGTTTTTGTCAATTCGTAAGAGATGCCATCAAACTGTGCTAGGTGGATCTTGGTTTGTTTGTCTATATCTGCATCAAGAAAAATTGGTTTTTGGTGAAATGGATAGGCTGTAAAAAGTGGAAATTTAAAAAAAAAAATTTCACTTGCACCTGCTTGCGTAAAGATTAGTTTTTAATTATTTAGTTTACAAAATACCAATATACAAGAACTAAATAAGTATTTGGAAAGAATAGATTTTCTCTCTCTCTCTTTTCTTTCTTGCGGATTTAATTTCTATCGTATTTTTCTCGTATATGCAATGCACAAATTGTTTTAATGACGATAAAAAAAGTTTTCATCAAAGCGCTTGGAATTGCCATCAATTAACGTCAATTTGTTAAAAACGCCATCGAAGAGTGCAAGGTGGATCTTGGTTTTGATGATGTCTGCATCATGAAAAATTGGTTTTCGTTGAAATGGGTGGTTGTAAGTAATGAAAAATAGTTTAAAAATACGATTTCACTTACACCTGCTTGGGTGAGGATGTTTTTTTCATGATTTAGCTGAAATTTATAAAATACCAATAGAAAAACTTAACCAACTACACTCCTTGCCAACCTAAGTTGGGTAAATAGAAATATGCTATGGAGAAGATCCTTTCGCACATGTAAAGTGTTTCATAAATTATTTGTGAATCCACTCCGAAAACATGTTTAAAACATTAATTTCGCTAAAGATGTAACAGATTTCAATATCATTTGAGAAAATTTGGCAATTTTATTAGAAGGAAAAGTGTATTTTGGTTAAATTATATTCAGATCATTTTGCGTGTAAATATTAACTTACAAGGGTTTCCAACTAACGGACCAACCGCGCTTTTCTCTCAGAATTTTTATTCTATGTTTTTACCTAAGTTAGGGTGGCACGGAGTGTACAATAGAAGAACTTATAGGAATATAACAAAAAAAAAAATGTTTGGAAACATTAATTTCCTGGTCTTTAATTTCCTGCCAGATTTCACTTATATCGGTTTTTTTTCTTGTTTGTATTTCGCAAATTCTTTTCATGACTATAAAACTCGCTGTTCTTGATGAGCTTCCAAATACCATATATTTTTGTCAATTTGTAATAGACGCTATAGAATGGTTGCGACAAGATTACAAGGTAAATCTTGGATATGCAAATGCCTGAATGGAAAATTGGTTTTTAGTAAAATGATGCATTGTAAAATAGACAGGTAAATCATTCAGGCCATCAAAAAAGATTCAAAAGTCAATTCATCTTACATCTGAGCTGCGAAGTAGTTTATTCATTTTATTATAGGTTTTTCTTTATCAATTGGCAAACTTTTACAAATATTAATTGAAATATTTATTAAATATTATTCAAACATTAACAGTTTCTTCCTCTTGATTTTTTTTTTAAATTTTTCTATTTCAAGCTCAATTTGTATTTGGTGTTGTCCTAATAACGATAAAATGATTGAGGTCTGTTCTCTAGAGTATGTTTTCAAATTGATAAAACCTCATTAACACATTCTTAAAAATATCGTATTTTACTATTTTTCACATTTTGGTTTATCAGGAAATTTCTGCTTTCAGAGCTTTCTTTTGACATTAAAATTAGTTCCCTGAAACACATTTAATTCAGTTCTTTTCTCATCGATACCATTGACTTTTAACATCAAAAGTGCAAAGTGGATTCGCTAATATCCCTTCATTAAAAAACCGTTTTAACGAATACAAATTATAAAGAATAAATTTTGAAATATCAAAGGTTTTTTTCGAAGAGAGTTAAAAGCAATTTTCTCATTTTCTCCGCAATTTTTTCCGGAACGATCTTCCATTTTTATTGTTATTTTTTTATGTTAGGAAATTATTTATTCTAGAACTTGTTTTAAATTGATTTTTAGAACTTGTTTTTAAAAGCATGAACGTAAGTGATTCAAGGAACATATCGTTTAAAAAATCAAAACAACATCCTTAAAATGAGGTGAAAAAACTTGAAGTGTTCGGAAGACAAATAGAAAGAGTTTTGAAATGTTTTGTGATGCCTCAAAGATTATGTAATAATAACGCAAATGTAAATTAATTTTCACAAAAATGTCATTCCCGATTTCACCCCTAATTGTAAAAAGAATTCAAGTTCATGGAAACGTTTCCTTACACTCTTCTTATTATAGTAAAGCGCAAAAGGAAGACACGTATTGGGAAACTCTAAAATGGACTTGACCCTTTGTATACGGAGCTTAATTTTTTTTAAATAAAAAAAAATTTCGCCTGCACCTGGCATAACAAACAAACCTTTTCTCCAAACAAAATTATATCTCCAAACTGCCATTTTCATTTGTTACTCAACACAAAAAAAAAACCCTCTCCATATATATCCACAAAAAAAATAAATAACCAAGCCACACGACTATCAAAACTGAAAAAAAAAAATCCGCAGAGGAATACTCCATATAAAAAAATGAACACAACAACATAAAAAAATAACCTCTATCTATCAGAAATGCGAGGGACAGACAGACATAATTGTGGTCGGGCTTCGCAATTGCAAGCCTCTTTCGGTAGCTATCGGCTTTCCTGGGTGTGAAAATTGGTGTTTTGCGATGGCAGTCTGTGCCCCGCTCCTACTCATCATGCAGCGCCGAAGCCTCTAATAAAGAAAGCCGCGCAACCCGATTTAAGGGGGGAAGCGAAATGATGCGGGGAAGGCATGAAAGCGATGTTTCGTTTTAGGGGAAATGGATAAGCATTATTATTTTATTCGGGTTTGTATGGTGGGAGAGTGTTGGAGAATTTGAAGTTTGGTGCTGCCATCTGTCGGTGATAAGGGTAATTTTTTATTTAAAGTAGGGTTGCAATGTTAGTGTATAAAGTAAACTAACTTTAAATTTTTTATTCATCTTTTTGCTAATTTGAGGGAAAATTTATAATTTTTTATTCGTTTTTAACAAACATTCCTTTTAACATATTTTTCTATTTTTAATAAGGACCGGGTTGTTTTTATAGATTATAAATTGTTTTTTTACAAGTCATTTTAAGAGTAGTGTGTAATTTTAGGAATCTAACAAATAGTCAATTCAAAGTTCAAGTAATTTTCTACATAATTGTAGCATTATCAACTTTTAGAACACAAATATTTGAAAATAAATTCAAAGGCATTTATGAATATACAATTCTGTATTTTAATAAAAGATACGTTTTAAGCTTATTAGGCTGCACAATGGATTTATTAAAAGAAATTTGTTGAATCCAAGGGGTGCCGTGCTTAGAGCGGACATTCAGATTTTGCGGACACACATTTAACTGCATTTTGGTGCTCAGAGCGGACACTATTTTGAAACAGGTGTGTCGGGAGGAGACATATGGCACTTCTAAAGCATAACAATGGGAAGCAGCTGTGGAACTTATTCGTAAATGTCAGAGCAAATGCGGCTATATTTGGTTACTAAACTGTTATGTAATTTAATCTATAGCACTTTCTTTATTTATTGGAACAAATGACATAGAGGTAAAGATTTTGAGTTTAAGTTACTGCTTAAAGTTGGAGAAGTAGAGGTCAAAATTTTGTAGTTTTGTTTACATGTTTGAAAGTTTTTATGATTTACTTAATTCAGTGAAAACCTTATTTTACTCGCTTTATTACCTGCAAATAAAATATACTGCCATAAATTGTTAAAATAATATATTTAAAGCTCTTGCAATTGTTAAAGACTACATTTGGTGATTAAACTATTCAAAGTGAATTTGGTGACAAACTCCTTTTTCTACGACTGTCCGCTCTGAGCACGTCCGCTCTAAGCACTGTCTGAGCACGGAATCATACAAGGCAGGTTCGCTCTTAAGTAATCTAGTTTTTTTACATCATATTTACTCTTTTCTATTTAAGTGAAACGTGGTTTACCAGTCAAATTGAACACCTGTCTCTTTACACCACATTTATTTGAAAATTTCATTTAACATCAATTTTTTATAATAAAATTTTTAAAGGTCCAACCTATTCGTAAACAATTAAAAAAAAACTAAATTCAACACACCTAACTGAATCGCACACACAAAAAAAATCTAATACTACACAATTTGTCTCCCCTCATTCTCCTAGCAAATTGATGTGTCGCGATACTTAAAAACAAGAAATAATTTTTCCTTGTCCCATAATTGCTGTGGTTTAGCGGGTGTCGCCTCTGCTTGTCCTCCCTTCCGCCGGTGATGGATATCGTGAGTAAATTTGCGTCGTCCTACGCAACGCGGAAAATTGGACAATTTTTCAAACTTCCCGCTACAGGGGTCGAGTATATATTATAGTTTTTTAAGCGTGTATAATATGAAATTAGAAAACGAAAATTGCGGTGGATCGGGCATGTGCTTCGCAAGCCCCGAAAAGTTCAAGGTAAAAGAGGCCTTAGAATGGAATCCACAAGGCAAAAGGAAAAGATAGGAGCCAAAAACAACGTGGCGTCGAACAATTAACAACGAAGTGAAAGAACTTATCAAGTCATGGAGAGAGATTAAGACCATTGCAGCCAACAGGGTGAGGTGGCGGACCATGACGGAGACCCTATGTTCCATGTTGGAGTGAAAGAGGTATACACTCTTAAAACAAACGCTCCCAATTTACATCAGTCTGAGTGGATTTCACTCCTCCAGACAGGAAAATGCACTTCTCCTTTTGGAGTGGATCCTTTGTGTGTTAAACCTCCGACAGGATCACTCCAAACGAGTGATTTTAACTCAGTCTGAGAAAATATGCATGCCTTTAGGGTGTCGAAAATGCACTTCTCCAACTGGAGTGGATTTCACTCTTTTGTTTTAAGAGTAAAGTAAAAAAGTTTAAGCGTGTATCCTATGTTAAACTATAAAATACTTTTTGATTGTTATTATTTTTAGTATACTCTGTCATTTGTTCGGTGATGTCCAACTATTTCAATTTTAATGATATTTTCAGCAGTTGCATTTAAGTGTTGTTGTTGCTGTTGTTTGGGGGATGAGAAACATTTAAGTGGGGAAGAGAACATTTAAGGCGTTCGGTCGTTATATATTGGGAAGTGATTAATATGATTTGTTAGGCTATGTCTCACATTTAATTTATAAATGCTGATCGTAAATGCAGTTAAACTTATTTACTTTTATTTGAATTCCTTCACATGATGAATAAAGCTAGTCGATTGTTGCTTATTACCATGGCATGAGTTGAATTCACATTCAAACATCTCCATTTGAGAGCTTTTGCACTAAGACACATTTGAATTTATACCAAGTTACTTGTTACATTGTTAAAAATTTGGTGTTTTGTTTCACCATTATAATGGTTTCTAATAGCTGCAATGGCTGTGTGGTGAAATGTTTCACCATATTTTCGGTATTCTGTAGAACTTTTTTCAGGTTTCGGAAACTTATGGTGAAACCAAGCGCACATTTTTAAGAGTATACAACCAATAGATGTGACTTAGAAGTTGAAATAATGCTGTAGGCAAAAATTTCCTTTTAACTACACGAGTTATGCAATCAGATCCCAAACCAAATAAAAAAATTGACTAAAGTTGACTGACATTTCCATTTAATTTCAACTTTTTTGTAATATTTTTTTTTTAAACTAAACATCCTAAAAGCTTTGAGATTAAACTTCCTCTGGTGTTTCCTAGTTGCTGCAACGGCTGTATCGAACAATGTTTCACTCCACTTTTAGTATTAGGTTGATCCATTTTTCAGGTTTTGGTGACAAAAATATGTTACATGGTGCAACCAAATCCAAAAAATGTGGTCAAATATTTCAACAATCAGCGTTGAAGCTACTAGGAACATTACGATGGTGAAACCAAGCGCCAAATCTTAACAGTTTAGAATACATTGACTATAGGCGGTGTTTGCACAGTGAAGTAGTTAATTTTTACTCGATATTATCAGACTTTTCGAAATCATTCCACCAAAAAAAACGACGCACGGTAATTTATTTTACCTTCGGCACTGTCCATTCTTTTCCTTCATTGTCCAAGCAGCAGGTTGACATTCTTTCATAAATCTGAATCTATAGTAAATTAAATTTTGGGACAACCCCCTTCTGTATAAAGTAGGGAAGATCATGAAAGTCGAGTTAAAATGATAATCGATCCCAGTCGTTTATCCAGCAGGTCAAGGGGGCAACCCCGAATTACTGATGCTAATTTTGCTGTCACGGCCCGTAATCGGGCTGCCCGATTATTAACAAGAAACATGATTTTATTAACAAGATTCTGGGATAGTCAGATAAAGCTGTATCTAGTGTAAATAAGATTATTTTACTGACAGCAGGAATAACAGCATTTTTAAGAGAAGTTTTAAATAAAGTTGCTGCCGAAGAAAATAATGTGCATAGTTAATTTTTGGTGTAAGTTAGTGCAACGTATTTTTATAAAACTGATCTACAACTAGCCGATATATAGTAGCCTGCATTTTTTTACATAAAAAAAAGAATAAATTTGAAGAGCTGTTCCCTAGTATGTTCACAATTACCCATTATAGCCACATAAGTAAGCAACAAAATAAAAGTAAGCTAGAAGCTTTCTCCTGATTTTTTGAGTAACGTTTCTCTATAAAGATGTATCATCGATTTCGACCTCTAGTTTTATTTAACTATTCTGCAACAAATTTTTGAAAATTTGTTGTAAATGAAAAAAAAAGTTTGATGGAATGAAATTGAAGTTTATCCTAGTTTTAGAGGTGTTGAAATTGTAAACCATAATCACTATTGCTCCATGAGTACTAATGTGTGTAAAATTCGTTGTCATTCATATTCTTACCACTAGTTTTAATTTTACAACCAGTTTATAAAAAAAGAAACTTTGCTTGAACTATATATATAGCCGGCTTGTACTATATATATAGCCGGCTTGTACATTCAATTTTTTGAAGGACTAAACTATATAAGTTGCATACGTAGGAAATCACCTGAACTAGAACGAAAGAAAAGAAAGCTCTAGAAGCCTAGAATGTTACAAAGACTTACCCTGGGCTAATGACCAATGAAATTGTCTTTATTTTATACTAAGTTACAAAGCTTAATTTCTATCACAATACACTAAGTCTCTTTATTTGGATGTAATGTATGCACAATATTCTTCGGATTGCAGACGGAAGGTTTCCTTTGAATAACTTCCCAAACAGCTACGCCTGCGTTAAGAATTTGACCAATAGCAAATGTATTTAAAAAACAAAGAAATATTTTTTTTAAAAAATATTCTTTTCGTATGTCATAAAGAGAGAGAGCTTTCGGATTAGCGAGTGTCGATAGTTCTATTTGAGACTATATGTATAATAATAATTACATTTGCAAACATCATATGCTTCCTTCCCAACCAGTGGGTCCCGGGTTCGAATCCCGGTTGGCAAGCGCATGGATGTTTGTCTTCTGAATAAAGTGTAATTGTCTAGGTGTTTGTCCTCGTCCTTATTTGTGTAACAAAGACGTCCAACCTCTTCGGAAGCTCTCGCTGACATCTTCCGTGGAATATCCACTGACACGACAACAACTTATTAAAATCCCGATTATCCGCGTAATTGGGTGGCGCGGCACCCGCGGATAAGCGAATTCGCGGATAATCCGCAAAAGTAAAGAAAATATAATGAAATAGTAGAAAAATAGTAAAGAAATAAAATAGGGATCGCAAATTTAAATAAAGCTGCATTATATGTTCTTCTGCTGGATGTCATAGTTTTTCTTTTAGTCAAAGAGGTCTAACTGTCGGATGTGGATGCAAATTGTAGAGTTTAACTTTTTGTTTCAAAATGTATGACACTGTTCTCCTATGCCAAACTGGAAACGCATTTTCTTTTTAATGCATCCTTTTCCTACCTTTTTAATCAGTTGTTCATAGTAGCGAAATAAGTGAGAAACGAAAACGAACAATAAAAAAATCACGCAAAGACGTTCAATTAAAATCGCGGTCAATTTATTTTACAAGTGACGCTTTTCGTCAAAAATCTGCACTTGTTTTGCACCTGACCGAACACATTTTGGCCCACATCATGTTTCCTATAGTCATTCTTATTGTAATGTATTCGTTGTTCTTTTAATGTTTTCTTAGTTATTTAAATTAAATGTATTCGTCGTTCTTTGAATGTGTTCGTAGTTCTTAAAATGCATTCCTCCAAGAAGTTTTGAAACAGATAAATTTCATTTATCTGCGTTTTGTTAAATTAGTATTTTTGTTGAAGGAATAAAGGTGGGGAGATCGTGAATCGCGGATAATCCGCAAAGCGGATAATCCACCCGCGGATAATCGGGAGTTAACTGTACTTTCTTTTCTGTAAAGTTTTTTCCCTAACCAAATTACTGAAAAAGTGTTCACCGTAAAAAAAAACAGTTGTTTTTACAGTTAAAAATTGACAACTTTGACGCCATTTAATAACTGTTTTTTACAGTTTAAAACTGCAACTTTTTGCAGAAAAACTTTTTTTACCTGAAAACTGGAATTTTAACAGGGAGAAACTGTTTATTTAGCAGAGAAAAACTGTTAATTTAAAAGTTTATCCTTCTAAAATTACAGTTTTTTTTACAGTGTAGTTACAACTGTCTCACCCCAATTGTGCGAAGACAAAAGTGTTGCTGGGGTCAATTGCAACGGCACCTCTTTTGCTTGTTATACTTTCTGTGTACTCCATTTGATGTCTGGTGGGTAGTTAAGGTAATGCATATAGTTAAGGGATGATTAATAGGGTGGGGTTACTTCGGATAATTATGACTCGGTTTTAGGTGTTGGTGGTTTCGGATATTTTGGGTTGGTTGATGTATTTAATGGGTGCCGACCCGGTGGATCAATCATTAGGATGCTGGAATTTGGAGCTGCTGGGGTCGGGTTCAAATCCCAGTCGGACATGGATGTTTGTGACCGTCAATAAGTGTTGTTATTTGTCTATGTGTTATTCCCATCTTTGTGACTGTAAAAATCCTTTCTGTGTCTGTCACTTGACGAAAGCTTATAAGCGGTTCTCTGAACAAGCACACAAGCTGGAATATATGGGCGGTTCTACCATAATTTTTCATTTCAGGTATTAAAAACTTGTAAAATTTATTTTTTCGAAATCACTTTAAATGTTTATCAAAAGGTTTATAAGGGTTCTAGAATTACGAAAAAAAGTTTAGCAAAGCTCATTTGTACAAAAAAAAAAATTCTAATAAGGGACGGCAGTTTTTTAAAAACACCGATTCTAAAGAAACCGGTCTAAACCTGCCTTACGAAACTAACTGTTTTTCAATGAAACCGAAATCCCAAAAAACCGGTTAGTCTTAAAACTGGTTTCGGTTTTCCATCCCTAGATCATTACGACGGTAAGGATCGGAAGGTCAGGAACGGAAGGAAAGGACATTCACGCTGTTTTCTGGTCTTTTTTGTGTTGATACTAACTCCAGTTTAATAAAAATGGATTTTTATACTTCTTGTACTCCACTTAAACATATTTTTGAAAAAAAATTCAATTATCAAGCAAAAATTAACCTTAAACCTGGGAGACTGTAAGGAAAGCAATAAAGCCACGCAGCCAATTTCACTGAGTTTTTTTTAATTTTGGGCTTATTGGTAAATTTTAGCAAAAATATGTGGCTACTAACTGAAATATCAGTTTTCTGCAGTACAGTTTTCATGTTTGAGGAATCACTGTAGCTCAATCCAGTGCCTCTCTTCACCACTTTAGGAATGAGGTCAGTGAATGTACCAAAACCCAGGGACAAAGTTAGGAGACGAGAAAAACGCATTATAAATGTTAAAAGCCAAAATTCAATGGAATGAAATCATTAAGCTACAGTATTAGTTCAATTTAAAATCCAAATAAATGTAATTTTTAGCTGAGAAAAAGTAATAGATTGAGCCCTAAACTAAAAATTTGACATTCGGAACACACGATGGTAACAGGGCCATAGAAAGTAGGAATAAGGGCTGGTTCACCAAGGTCGAAAAGCGCTCATTTTCGCGGAGGGGCTGTGACGTCACGACGCTTACACTCTCTTTCCCCTTGTAATGCGCTATTATGGGAAATGGACACAAATTAAGCTCGTTTTACTAATCTCTATGAGATATATCATCTGAATCATTCAAAAATCTCTCTAATAAAGGTTTTATTTAATCCTAAACATATTTACAATAATAATATTAATAAATTTTTACTCAATTAAGCATAGATATAAACGTAAATAAATGTTCTTTTTTTTATATAAATACATCTAATACAGAACGAATACACCACAAAAATTCTTGCAAACATAAATATTTGGCATATCTCTTCATACTATCGCAGTTAACTGTAGCTTTATAATTTTTTTCCTGCAATAAAGTTTAGACATATTTTTTTTACTATTGTAGTATATTTAAACAAAAATTTAATTTCCTGTTATAATTAAATGACAAATACTATTTGTTACCTACTATATGCCGTTAAAGCTTTAATTAAATACAAATTTCATATTATTCAAAATAAGTCTTTAAAATATATGAATTACTACACACGATATACATGAAACTATTTAAATTATGTTCATATTTATATTTAATTGATAAGAATGTTAGTCATGTGTGTTGAAGTAATGTCAAAAATAAACTTACCCACTAAAAATGCAGGTTTTCAAACATCAATTTCCGTTTTCTTTTCTTGACTTTTTTGTTGAAATTTTTGAATTTAACCATTTTTGGGCTTTTTTATCTCGAATGTCCTTTTTTATTTGACCAGCTTGCAAATTTAAATATCGCAGGCGAATAAAAGTTCTTATGCGCGCATACCTTTTGATTGCTTCTTTGCAAACATTCGGGTATTTTTCTTCCAAGATTTCCATCAATTCTCGAGTGACTCTTTTTCCTTTGTATATATCTTTTCCATGAATTGAAGTAAAAATACATTCGAATTGTTCTACAGTCTGGAGCCAGCTCTCAGAGGGCACAGTTAAGCCACCTGCAGAAATCGTTTTAATCCAAATTGCTGAATCTAGATCTTCAACAACATTTGCTGAAATATTTCCGAGACTGGGATCCTTATTTTTCACTTTAAACGCAATATACCCGGAAATATATTTTAGCGCTTCATGTTCCGCAAAAGTCATTAAGCATTGCTTTTGCGAAATAGATGCTTGCTCGACAATCCAAGTCATGGGAATTGTTTCCGAACACAGCTTTTCGCAAACTTGTAAGTCGTCTTCATTTGTAACATTTAAATCTTTCGATATTTCTTCCATGTCTTTTTCAAGAAAAGCATTTTTTAAAATGTCTGCCGTAAGGTAGGCCGGGATCGTCTCTTGCTCTTGAGTGTTTGCTTTAGATGGGACAGCTGGAAGTCTATTTGCTAGAAGTAAATTTTTTAGTCTTGAAATTACCTCTACTGGTGATGGGTGGTCGTAAAAGTTGCCAACGCCTCTTATTTGGCTAAACAAACTTTCTAATGCGTCTTGTGTCAAACGCGAGGTGAGAAGGTATTTAAACCCCATCTTCTTTAAGTCCTTAAACAAACCACAAAGAGATTCTATTGATATTAGTATTGCTTTCTGAAAAGGCAATAAATTTTTTTTACCAACCACTCTGAGTGCAGAGATCGCAATTTTAGTTTTTTCTAAAACTTCACACTGCTTTTCATAAAAGGGAAAAAGTCCAAAAGCAGCTTGTAATGGTTTGTTTCTGGCAGGATCGGGTGTGCTACTATTCATCACATCAAAAAAAGAGTCGATTAACTCAAAAAAATCTGCTGCTTCCTTGTTTCCAGTTAGCAACTCAATGGACTTGGCTGTGGTGGCTGAAAATAAAGTTTTTGCTGGTGCAACTCTTTGTCTCGCATTGCCTTTCACTGTCAAGAAATGTGGTTTCAATTTATGGCACATTTTCATTTCGCCTCTGTCTTTTTCTAGCATTCTTTCAATAATGTTTACAGTTACTACTGTACCATTCTGTATTGTTATTCCCGAATCCAAAAAGTGGTTTCGCAAAAGTTTCAGATAATGAGGAGGATCTGCAAAAACCCAAATATTTCTAATTGTGTCAAATGGATTTGGGAATGATGAAACTTCTTGGCAAATTCCAAGTTCTTTCCAAAGAGTAGCAGATCCCGCAATATCAGCTACAATTGCCACTACAATTATACCACTGATTTCAATAGCCTTAATAATTTCTGTAAGCAATGCTGTAGTCATGTTTTTCTGAAAATCAAAATAAACTGGTTGTTTCCAAGGAGACATTATTCCTCTGGCCAGCACTACTTGCACTTTAGAAAAGGGTCCTAATACTTGATCTTCCGAGCTGTCGTAGCATAATCGACTGTCAATATGCATTTCATCAAAACTTAGGATGCAAACTTTTTCTGGATTATTTAGGGATTCACAGTTCCTTTTCATAAGCAGTAAAACGTCATGTAGGATACCAGGTTTGCAGGAAAACTTCATACACCACCTTCGTAAAGTACTGGCACTAGGCAACGGAATTCCAATTTTTTTATTCCAGAACTCGTAAGCTTTTCGAGATAAAGCTCTCAATATAATTGCTCTAGAAATATCTTCAGCCGTCCAGTAAATTTTATGGTTTTTCGATGTAATAGCATTAATCTGAGTATTCGTTAATACCTTTTTGAGACTAGTTTCCTTAACAATCATCTTTTTATATTTTTCTTTTAATGCAGCTATTTCTTTTTTTAAAAGCCTATTTTCAGCTACTAACCTATGGTTTCTTTGTTGTTTCTTTCTTTGTTTCTGTTTTGACAATTTAGATTTTTGAGATTTTAGCTTTTTCAATTCATCTTCAAGGGATTTAACTTTTTTGCGTAACAGTGGACAAGAAGAACACGTTTGATTTTCCAATATTTCATCGTTAGATGCGTCTTCTTGGCGTTTCTTTTTTGGACTTAATTCATCTAGTCTTTTGAAGGCTCTTTTCAATGTACTTCTTTTTCGTTTTCTAGATTCTCTTAAATTTTTTGAATCATTGATGTCGCAATTTATGTTTTTTGATGTTGGCAAAAATAGAGAAGGCACAGCATTTTTCTTTAAGATCTTTCTTTGTGGCAATCCAAGTAGTCTGTTTTTCATATCGTCTTCATAATCGTCATCTGTGAAGTGGCTACTGCAGATCCGAGCAAAAGTAATATTTACAACATCATCTCTTTTACAACAATGAAGCCATTCCTTTGCTACATTGGGTTCCTTTGGAAATACATGATAGATCAAACCTCTCTGCTTCGTTTTTCTAAAATAGTTTCCGCAAGTGGCTATTGCGCAAGTCATTTTTAAATATTTAATTAAATCATAAAAAACTCAATCAATAGAAATACCTGAGCTAAATTGACAATTAATTAAAACAAGACCCTTCTCTTGAAACCCTTCTATGTCTGATTCTATCGCATTCTAGGTGACTTCAGTATTCGTGCACTTTATACGCGGGCCGTGTTGTAAGCGCCGCTACGTCACAAACCGGTTTTTCGTCCCGTCGCGGGGAGACGTCGGAGAAGGCGAAAACTCAAAGGAATGACATAGCCCTTACTCTTATTTCACTAGCCCTGCGATGGTAAGGACTTTTCTGCATTGTTTTGTCTTCTACAATTTTTTAGAGTTTCTTTGCTTTAAAATTACGTTTTGCAATTAAAAAAGGACCAGTCTTTTAGTATAATAAGAAAAAATTGTAAAGAAATATTAATTTTTTTAAAAGTTATGCACAAGGGACATAATTAAAAATTATGGTAGAATTGCAAATATATGTACCATACCATACCGTATTGAATGGGTGTTGGGAGGGGTGCATTGAGTGTTGCACTACATACATAGGGGGAAAAAAGCATATTAAAGTAAAAGGTATCCCATAAAAATATTTTTTTTTCCGAATAAATTGGGGAAACCATCATTCGGAAAATCCAAAATTCGGGCATTCTGTAAAGAAAAGTTTGGATGGATGGTTGGAAATATAAAATGAAAAGGCAATACTTTTACTTATTAAGTGTCTGCATGAATGAATGGATTGAGCTCAATGATATAATTTTAAATCCGATAATTTTAAAGTTGCTGTATTTTATTTTCCAGCCTCAGGGCAATTCTATGCGTGGCGGAATGAACTTTGAACTGTAGAAATGAAGTAAAACAATTTTCCTACAAAGCTATTTTCAAGGGAATCTTTTTTTCAGTTTATGTATTACTGTTAATGATTAAAAGATTATAAAAAAGTTGAGACTTTTAAAAAGTATTTTTTTACTAACTTTTTGTATGATGGAATGACATTTTTGCAGCCACGACTGCATCCTGTTACTTAGAAATGGAATATTTTACATATTTAAAATTCCTTATAAAATTGCACATCTTTTGTTTCAGCATCTGATCTCAAAAATTTTGTAATTAAGAGAACTCTCTTGGGAATTCCACATCTTAAAAATCGTAATGTTGTTCCTATGGAAAACATTCCCAAGTCAATTACCGCCACAATTTCATTAAAAGGTTACTAGTTTCTCGTATCATTGTAAAGAACGAAATGAGTAGATTTCGTAAAACTAATTTTTTTTTTTGTGAAAATCACGTATTTAGTATTTTTAATATTTTTTTAAGAGAACTCAAGTCGTACTCCATTTTTTACTAACTCCAAAAGATTATTAAGAATACTAAATATGTGGTTTTCACAAAACAAATTAGTTTTATGAAATCTACTCCCCTCGTTCTTTACAATGATACTAAAAACTAGTAACCTTTTATTAAAATTATGGCCGTAATTGACTTTCGAATGTTTTCCTTAGGAATAAAATGACGATTTTCAAGATGTAAAATTCCCAAGAGAGTAATCTTAGGGTTGCAAATGTTAAAATTTTATTTATGGAAACAGACTGGAGTTAAAACGATATTCATTTCAAATCATTGCGAAACATAATATAAATCGATGCCTTAGCACTTTTAGTGGATATTTTAATATGTTATATAAAAGAAATTTTTTTGAAGCATGAAAGACCTAAATATTTTTAAACATGGGTACGATCTTTACATTACGAAATTTATTTTTAAATAGAAAAATTTCAAAAATATTATGTTGAAATATACTTATCATTAATATCAATGGATATATGATTTTTAATATTCGTCCAATTCGCGTGTTAAATGTTTTCTGAATGGCACAAAAATGAATATTTATCTTAAATATAAATTGTTTAGCGATGCATCGTAAAAAAAAATAATTCAGTATTCATATTTTGTAAAAGCTAGTGGCGCCATCTACAGTAGAGATTCCAAACGTTTACTAATTTATAACTGTGCAAAATTTTTGTTTATAAGAGTGATGTTATGACAAGTTTCACTTCTATTTTAGAACAAGAAATGGTACAATTTTTTTCGTACTAACAAATCAATTTTAGCAAACGACAAGGAATATTAATTTAATTTGCAAACGAAAGTTAATTAAAATAGTTAATTTTGGCTTCTGAAAGTTTAAATTAGAACTGAATGCCGTATTGGGCCATTTTGTTTCTGAGGATAATAAATTAATGTGGAAGTGATTTCAGGTAACAGTTATTTTTGGAAATCTAATTGTTTTCAGACTAATATTTTTATAGGCTGTTTCAGACTAATGTATCAATAAACGGCAGTCAGTGATTTTTCGAAACTTTTTTTTTTTTTTGCAGATTCCTAAAGTATGATAAAATGCATTTTTGACATTCTTAGAATTAGATTTAGTTTGAAATATCGTCGCACGAGAGCTATACGAAGGATATTGGTGACATCGCCGTATTTTTTAGAAATTCTTAGAATAACTGTCTTGATTTTCTTTAAAAAAAATCAATTCTTGACTAAAACATATTTTCGCATACATAAATAATTAGTTTAAATTTTGTAGTTGAACTTGATATGTTATTTGAAGGATCAAACCTATATGTATGAGTCAATTGTGTTTACACATACACAAACTCCGGTAGTTTCTTTTTTTTCCGGGCAGAAATGCTCCCGGAAATATTTTAGTTTTTCAAACGGTGGTGCTGCCATCTATTTGTATTCTTTAATAACAATTGTAAACCTTTAGAAATATAGTAATACATAAAATCAATAGATGGCAGCACCAAAGTAAAATTACTTAGCGAAAAGAGCTCTTTAGTTTGAAAAAGCTAACATATAAATAAAAAATATTTTCATGTGCTGCAAAAAGGTGGGTCAAAATTGTAATTATGCAGGCAAGAGCCCCCCCCCCCAAAAAAAAGTGTCCTTTCGTCCAAATTAATGTTCCCAAAAAATTAAAAAAAAAACATTTCAGTCATTATATAAACCTCACGTATCCTATTTGTTGCAGTTCTCTCTTTTTGAAATAGATAATTTTTTTAAAAAAATTATAAGTTTCTATATTTCAAAATTTAAAAAAGGCTAGGTTAGGTTTGAATGCCCGGACCCGAACCTGGGACCTTCCACATGCTAAGCGAGTGCTTAATCGACTGGGCTCCCCAGCCCAAATTTAAACAAGGGGATCAAGTGTCACCAATAAAGCGAGACTTGAAACCTTTCAAGTCTCTTCAAGATTTGATCTTTGAAACAGTAGCATCTAATAATTAAAATTCACATTTCTTTTATAAGATATTTTCACTCTCATAAATCAAATATTAAAAGTTCTAAGTGTTCTTCCTGTTACTATTGCTTCAGCAGAAAGCCTTTTTTTATGCTATTATAAACAAGAGCCTTTTTTTTTTTAAATCTAAAATTGCATTTTAGGCTTTTATACGATTAATAAACTTAAACATACTTTTATGAATAAACTCAATATATCAGTTTAAACATGCGTTAAAATAAATTCATAATGTTAAATTCCATATCTTAATCTTATGCAAATTATTAATTTTGCACATTGCATTTTCAAACGTATAAGATTACTCTCTTTAGGGTCTTTAATATTTTAAATGAATTATTAAAACATATTGTACAGTTTTTTGTTTCATTTGTTTTTTAATATCAAATATTTTTTTAAAAAATACTTTCAAACAAGTATTTGAAAAGAGTTGCTAAGATTAATTATTTAATTAAATTTATGAATTATTAAAAATTCAGAATTAAAAATAATTAAAAAGAATATCCCCGATGGAGGAAGTCTGTATCCTCGCCTGAAGAACATGGTCATCGAAATAAGTCCTTTTAAACAACATTAGAAATTATTTTTACTTTTAATTAACAATAGAAACCAAAAAGACATTAGTTTAAAAGAAAAGCATTTTTAAAGAATATAAAACTCTTCACTAAAGCCATTAGTTCAATAGTTTGTTACATTATAAAAACACCGGTATACTCAATAACTTCAATTAATTGCCCTTGAAATGAAATTGAAGTCAATGTTTGTTTTACATTGGCATTTCTTTTTTCAACAAACGGAAGGAAAATTAGACCTTTTCTTTTTGGACTAAAAAAAATGTCCACAGTCCACTGATGGGATTGTTTGCATAGTCCTCTGAGTCGAGACGATAGTGATAGTTTTGTTTTGGGGAATGAGATCTAAGATTGACCTAATTACTATTCATTAGAAACACAGATCAGCATTCTATTTTGGGGGTCCTTTTTTAACCCTTTCAGTCCCAGTGATGCCATTTCGAATCATCACTTTCAATATTTTTTTCAAAATGTTTATGTCCCGTTATGACATCCAAACACGCATCATTCGATTCTTCACACTTTGTTCAGAATATAATATTTTACATTAATCTCAATAGAAGTCAGAACTACTATTTTTTTTTATTCAGAAAAAAGCTAACAAGCGTTTCTCTTCATTTTTGGAAAGTTCACTTCAGTTCCACATATTTAAAATACAATTTAAACTATTTCGGTTAAAATAATTACTAAATTTCTTTTAATCATATGGTCAGATACCTTAAAATATGTATCTCCAAGTGTTTTTAGGTAATATATATATTTTTATTTTGTTGTTTTCCACAGTTAAAAAATTTTGGCATTATTTCAAAAGCCACGTAAAAAATTTAAATGAATTTTTTTTTCTCATGGAACTTTATTTTTGACCTAAAATAAGCTTATTTTGTGTATATCAGATGTTTCTGTAGGGTAGTAAATTTTTGGGACTGAAAGGGTTAAGAGGATATTTGATGCTGACAAGGTAAAAACTTACACTTATACTGTAAAAAAAAACTGTTAATTTTGTATGTATTTACAGAAACATTTGGGTTATTCCTATATTAATGACTTATTTGGCTTTTTGTCATAAAATTTATTATGTAATGCATTTAAAAAATTTCACGAAGTATTTTTGAGGAAATAGGCTTCAAATATTGCTTTAAGATAGTTTTAAGTACTTAAAAACTTAAAATGTTGAATCTGTCCCTTGCTTTCTACACTATCCACTAATTTTGCGAAATGTTTTTAAGTTCAATTAAGAAAATTAACTTATTATAACACTCGAAAGAAAACGTCATCAAAATTTGTATTATAAACAATTATTTATGTTAATTAAAAATAATTTTATATATTTATTCTAGTCAGAAATGCTTTATTTTTTGTGACACTACTCTTCCTGTTTAAATCCTTTTAGATTTCCATCACGTAACCTGTTAAGATTTCGTAAACAGTTGCATTCAGTTTGGAGTTCCATCTCGAATGTTGACAAAAGCACATAAGTTCATTCGCTGGAATCAAACAGAAAAAAAAGTTTCAAACTATATTGAAAGTTAGTAATGTCTTTAAAATCTGTAACTTTTGTCCCTTTTGAAAATTTATTATAAAATGATTTATATATGTATTTAAATTTTATTACTGAAAAATTTTACTTAGTTCAAAATATTCTGTTGTAGTTTTCCCTAAGACAAATATATACTGTGTTTAAAGTTCCTGCTAGAATACTGCATATCAGTATTCTAAACATACGTTTTCTTTATCTGGCAAAAATTGTTTGAAATAGAACATTTTATTAAATCACTGACTGAAATTATATACTTATCTGAGAATAACTCACACGTAGTGCGTAATTGTTTCTATTTTTATTTATACTTCAAGAATTATTAGAATAAATTAAATTTTGTGGTGTCGGGTTATATTTTTTTGAACCAATAATAATCATTTGATTGAAAACAGTTCTTTAAAGTTTTTTTAAAGTTATAATTAGGACTCTATTTTGTGAGAAGTACTATTTTACAATAAAAGTCTGATTTAAAAAATTTGTAATCCCAAAATACTCCTAATAACCATTTTGACAAATAAGGTCATTACAAAAAAAAAAATCAATTGTTCCAAATCTTACGAAATATTTCTTGATACATCACATTAAACTACCTTCCTAATACCCAGATGTACAATAAGTGTAACCCAAAATACCCAATGAACGTTTCTCGTTTCTGTCAGAAATAAAACTCACTTTAACACGCCTATTCCTTTTAACCCTGGCGATATTTCATAAAAATTGAACCCTTTTTCTCCAAATACCCTTAATGATACTCCTTATGATATCTTTTATTGCGGAATCAATCATAACTTCTGTTACAAATGCCATCGAATCATCAACGATCGAATGGGTTCAAAGCAATCCTATCGTGTATGATGGATCAAGTTTGACAATGTATCGCTAAATTGGCGACATTTATTTTATAAAGTATTTTCTAGGTATCATTATGCAACAATGCATAAAGTTTCATATGTTATTTATTCAATATCTCAGTACAAAATGTGAGTCTTACTTTATTAAAAAGTTGCCAACATTTTGTCCACCTTCTTGCTAAATAAATATTTTAAATTGCAGTTAAATGATAGCTTTAAAACAAATCTGTATCTAATCATTAAATGAGCAATTTCTTTAACTATCTTTTTTCTAAATTAACGCTTGCCTGAGATGTATTCTATTAATGACATGCGGTTTATAGGTAGCCCATTATAACGTTTATTGCTTATCCATACACACATTCCAATGTTGATCTAGAAAATACATTTGTTTGATAACAATTGGAATTTGATTCACATGGGTTGGTGGAGTGGCACGTTATAAAGATTATTATTAGTTACTGCAATGCCAGTGTTATCGAATGCAGTCGTTTGGTACACAGTGTTTATTATTATTTGGATACAATAATTATGATTATGAATTATAATTTAAGGTAAAATAACATTTTATTAATATCCGATAAAATGTTACTCAACTTAATTTGTTAACGTTATTTGTTTGTGAGGCAAAATTGTAAATAAAACCATGGAGGAAAAAGGTTCAATACAAAATATAAAGGCTCTTGTTTTTGTCTTTGATTTATATGAACATCCATCTCGTCCAGTGTATCTAGTTTTATGTTCTTAATCTAGTTTAGCAATCTTAATCCCTACTATGATTTTAATCTAGTTTTATGCTCTTAACAGTTTCGGTATCTCAAAAATTATATAAGAAATATTAAGAAAATTGAGAGTAATGTTAAAGTAAAAACACTGGTAGAATTTTAGGTTAAAAATATTTTCAATCAGAGTTAAAAATCAAATATGCATATTTGCATCTTAAATTGTAAGCATCCCTGTACTGTTTAAATGACGTGTAGCAGCACCAGTTCAGTAAAATTAGAAACAAAGCCTTTAATTATGAATTAGTTGATAACATACATATTGATTAGGCATTTTAAATATTGTTAATTATTCTCTGATTTTGTAATTTTGATTGAATATACTAACTCAATTACTATCAAACAATCCATTTATAACCAAAACTTCTATAACTTTGCGATTTTTGGCGTCTTCCAACTTATTGGCAGCCCCAAAAATTTCCACAAAATAGACGAAACGAAAAAACTCCTTCCTAGAAATGTCCTTACGTTAATGGCAACATCAATTCACTTTGGTACGATTGTTAAAAATGATTTTCATTCCCGGCCGTTTTAGGGTTTTTCGTTTTTAATTACGGGCGTTATGTCGTCGTCTAATTGCCGTTGTCTTGGGCCCCATGGGACGACAAGGGCCGAGTTGCCATTTTGCCCAATGCCACGTTCCGTCGCCTTGGTAACTGGGAGTGACATTTATTTGGATTCCGTGTGTCGAAAAAGAACTAAGCGACATTTGATAGGAAATGTAATATTTTGTCATAGTCAGTGATAACATCCTAGTCACTCAACGCAGAAATTGTAGTTCTAAGAAACTGTAAACTTTCTCCCTTACTAAGTTCCCTCTCCCTTTTTAAACTCTTACTTAAAATTATATATCGATATTCTTTATATTACCATGATTTTCAATAAAAAACAATAAAAGTATTGTGGGTGGGACTCAGTAAACACTATTGCTTGAAATGAAAGATGCTTTATTTACGGCTCCTCTAGCCGGCAAGTGGCAAACGCAAGACTTTCTCTGCCTGCGTCTGCTCTCGAAGTGTGGCTGGTTATAAGGGGGGTATTACAATGATCGGGGCTATGTTGGGGCTGTTAGGATCAGTACCATCTGCTGGCGTCCAAGGGGTTTAGGGTTATATGGGGTTAAGTTAAACTTACAGTACTTTTTTTTGAAAGCAATAAAAAACTGTCGTTTAAAATTTGCTGAGTGGCACACAAGTGAATAACTCATAAAAAAATGCCCTGAATGCTTAAAGACGGACTCTTATTTACGAATTGTCCATTCCAACTTTTTTTTTACTGCAAAAAGATCTAATAAGGAATTTAAAGATCTTTAAAGGACATAAAAATACAGCTATTTTTTTTTTCTTTTTTTTGTAAGGCCGCCGAAATAGTGCTTGAAAGACTCTCTGCTACGTCATTTTATATTCAAATAAACAAGTTATTTTTAGAAGGTGCTTCGATATAGGTATTTTTGAAAACCTTAAATATTGTCGTATGTAGTAGAAATGTAAGTATTAATAAAAACTGTAAAGTGAAGTTGTGAGGGGGATTCTGCAAAGGTTCATGTATGTAGAACTGTAGTAAAGAAGTCTTTAAAAAACTTTTTATTTAGTCTCTTTTAGCAAAAGTTTTTAATCAAAGAATGCTAATTATAGTACATACCTTCTTCAGACTTTTCTCAATCCCAAATAAGGTACATGTTAAAGAACATTAATTCATTTCACCATTAGGATTTCTAAAGAATTGCAGAAAATGTGCTCTGTTTGATATAAGTGTGCCTTCTTCAATATGACATCCCACATTAAAAGCTTCATTAGTAGCAGACGATCACTTCATTCTAATTTTCGGCTATTAGTTCCTTTCGAACAATCCCGATCTATTTTATTCTCTAGCCTGACAAAGAAGTAATTTGTACTCCTTTGTAAAAGAAAAAACGGTTTCTGTTCTACTGCGTGGAAATGAATAAATCTGTGTGCATGAGTGTGTGATTGCATCGAGACGTTTTGGGTACTTTCTCAATTTTGTATATCTTTAAAATAATTTAAAAATAATAATAATAAAACGTTAACATAATAAATAATAATAAAATTTTATATAAAATATAGTAATAATACGGTGTTTGCAAAAAACAAATTTTTTCGATAAAACAGTTTGGTAAATTAACTATTTTTCTAACTCGACAGCAATTTTAAATGCTTTTGGTCGCAGCACCAAACATACTTGGGAACTAAGCACTGAGGGTTCCGCGTGAGGCTGACCACCTTAACGGGACATTTGCCTATAATAGCACCTGGGTGCTATAGGCGAACAAAAGCTGAACACAAATGCTGAAGTGGGCACGGCTGGCCATGGCCCAGTAATAGGCTGTTGCGCCGATGACTTTAGTTTAGTTTTCGATAGCAGTCTTATTAAAATTATGAAAATTTGAATGAAATTAAAATTACTTTAAGTAAACGAAAGTCACGAATTCATTCTAGAAAACCAAGTAGTAAATATGAAAGTCTTATTTTATTTTTAAGTTAAATTGGCAAAATAATTTAACTTAAGGTTATTTTTCTAATTTTACACACATACACGTTCTACACTCATACGTCGGGCCGGCGGGAAGACCCATTATCTATATACAAGCATGGTTTTGATTTGGAAAAACTGCGTATCGCCCTGTTTCCATCACTTCTCTGTAAATGAGATCGTAAAGAAGCTTTGCACGTCGCAGTCTAATCAACTCCCTTCGTGGCCTATCAACGTAAAATACTTGAGAGCTCGTTACATCAAGTTGAATTCCAGGACCGCCCTTTGCATAGTGCAAAAGGTGTTGAGTGGGACCTGGCACTCATTGAAAAAATGATGGATAAATATCTTTTTTAATTAAAATTATAATTTATTATTTTAAAATGTAGATTATTTTATTTTAAAATGTAGGTAGATGAGCAATAGAAAAAAATCAATTAAATAATTGTGCATCTTAGGGAAATTCACAGGGAGAAAATTTAAAGATAATTGAATCAATTTTGTGTCAACTATTTTCAGATATATATATCTGAAAATAATTGACATAATATTTTCCATACTATTATTGTGTGTACATTTCTGATACTATTATTGTGATTACATATTAAGTCTGAATTCATATGCAACGTTATCCATTTGCGAATAGAAAGTTAAACATAGTAATTAGCATTAAACATAGCATTAAACATAGTAATAGTACGCAAATGAACGCACTCTGGACTCTAAGTTGGGGATTTGGAATATTTGAAATTTATAAAATTCATTAGAAATTGTTTAATAAGTTGTATTGTTGTGAATGCTTGTTGAACTGAATGAATTGTTTTTTTAAAAATTGCTGTTCAAATTGTCTTGATATTTTTTTCCCAAGAAATCAGGCTCTTTAAATGTAAAAGAATATAAGTCAATCTGACAATGTGTGCTTTCTTTCACCATATTAACACTTTAATTCATAAAATTGAAAACAATGTTAATATTTTTGTTATCATACTACTAACTATAATTTACGATTTAATTATTTATAAAAAAACATTAAATTTATAATTTTTTTAAAAATAAAACTTAGCAATTGTGCATAGAAAAAAAAATGTCAATCCCTATAACTCTAACCGGTTATCCAAATGTTACATTATAACTTACAGATAATTAAATTGCTTTTTAATTCCGAAACAGACCCTCACGTAATCTCGTATATGGACATAAATACCTGTTGCAGGTTGTAGGCCGTAAAAGAGGCCATTACAGATAACATGACGGAGGGCGCTGATAGGCGGCCTATCTGCCTCTTTGACTGTGACAGTGACGAAGTGCGACGCTATACCTTTTTGTCGGAGTTGTTTCTTTTCGGCGAGATAGCCGACAATTGCTCGTTTAATTGGCGAGGACGGTCAGAGTGGACGCCTTTTTGAGGTTGAATTGTAATAGTGTTAGGATATCAATTCTATTGACATTGGAAGTGTTTAAGCCTTTAGGTGAATGGTTAACGAGTTTGCTGGATTATTTTCCTTTTTGACTTTGTAATTTTCTTTTATCAATTTCCTGCGACTACAAACGTTAAATTGTATGATCACTTTCGAAAGTCCTCAGATCTACAAAATATTTCTAAATTAAAAAAAAAGTGTTATGTTAAACAAAATTTTAAACAATTGTAATTTTGAGGTGACTATTATATTCTTTTACTTCAAATTTTTTCAGTGATTTTTTAAAAAGTTTAACGAATATTTTTAATTACAAATGTTTTGCAACAAATAAAAACTGGTGAGCATTGACATTTCCTTTATAGTCAAAAGTTTAACTAAGACAATTTTAAGGTGAAATATTTTGCTTTCTGAGCAGAATCATTCGTCAATTTAGGCTCGTTTTAATATGCACCACTCTATACTTTAATCTATTACTCTATTATTCTTTATATTATTTACTCAAGCGTACTAGAAGGCATAGTTACCTAAACACATTTTTATGTAAGTATGCGTTCCTGGCTTTTAAAAAATCGCATATATCTCAGAATGGGAGCAATTGCATTGCTCAAATTCTCCAGAGTATAACTAAGATAAGAGATTTTTGACTATTGTAATTTAAATTGGATGAAGTCGTCGATAACCTTCCTATATCTTAGTTATACTTTGGAAAACATGAGTTATGCAACAACACCCTTTATACTGTATACGTAACGATTTCACTCTTCACATAACTTGTTTCCAACTGGAATACCTTAGGAGAAAAACTTAAGCATTTGATCATCAAAAGTACGCAAAATGTAACTCAAATATTATTTTAAACTATAGATGCATTTTAAAAGAATACTTCTGTCATAATTACTTTCGAACAAATCATATGAAAATCAATGTGACAAAACTCACATTCTACAAAGTATAACTAATGTACAGGGTCCCTCTGTTCAGATGGCTACTTTTGGTGGTTCAAATGGACATCAATGAACCTGACAGACCCTGTATGTTAATTATACTTTGATAATGGGAGTTTTGCAAATCATTAACTCTATGGTACTAGTCCCTCTCAAATTCTTCAACTACTTATTTTTTAACCATGATGCTACAAAAAAAATGCAAGCAAAAAGTACTGCACCTGTTATAAAAATGTAGTAAATTGTTAGCTAGCATTTTAAACCATGTTTATTTAGTTAAATTATTGGTAACAAAGTTTCATATTTAAAGCAGTGAATGTTCACATAAAAAAGAACGGAATTTCTCTATAACTATTTTGTATTTGAATAAAAGCAAAATTACGAGCAAATCTAAAAGTTATTTCATTAATCCAAACCGTTTGTGATTGCAATAAATTATATTCGTTAAACAAATATCCCAAAAAAATTATAGCACAGGCAAAAATGAGAAATTTGCAACATTTAAAAGAGAGCAATTCAGATTTTACATAATCCGCCGAGATTAATTTGAACTTCACTCAGATGCAATCAACAATGTGCCAAAAATTCTTCCTCCCTTCCGGGTTGGACAAAATTGTAACTTCTAATGTTCTTTTTAATTTGAGTAACCAAACCAGTTTGAAAGTAAGTTCACAATAGAAACCTCTCCGAAGATAAACCAATGCAATTACATTATAACTTTCATTTTAAATATTTTTTTTATTTATTTAAGAACTGTAGCCTGAGTTTGGTTTAATTCAGAAATAGAGACATAGAAATTTGAAATTCTATCATAACAAGTAAATCAGTTAAATGTTTCAGGAATAAATCAGTTAAATGTTTGAGGAATAAATCAGTTAAATGTTTGAGGAATAAAACAGTTAAATTTTTGATTAATAAATCAGTTAAATGTTTGAGGAATAAATCAGTTGTATGCTTCAGGAATATCAGTTAAATGTTTGAGGATTAAACCAGTTAAATGTTTGAGGAATAAATCAGTTGTATGCTTCAGGAATATCAGTTAAATGTTTGAGGATTAAACCAGTTAAATGTTTGAGGAATAAATCAGTTAAATGTTTGTGGAATAAATCAGTTAAATATTTTAGGAATAAATGAGTTAAATGTTCAAGGAATGAATCAATTGTATTCTTAAAGAACAAATCAGATATATTTTCACAGCAATAATAATTATAAATTAGATAATAAAATAGAAAAGTAATTGATTCATAACATTACAATGTACTGATTTACTTACAATTATAAGAGACAAATCAATTACATTTTTAAGGAATAAATCAGTTACATTTTTGTAGCACCAATACATAGTTTTACTAACACAAGCCAAAACAGCCTTAGAAAAGTGTTTCGAATATAACAATTTTTACTCTGCACAAGAAAATAATTTACTCCATCACCGCAAAAATGTATTAGAAAAACCGCGCGAAAAGTAAGTTTCGTTATTTATTTGAACAATTTGTGGAAACCGCTGTTCCCGAAATTGCAGGAATAGCAATTTATTTTTGGAGTAATAATTTTTCAAACTGATTTTTCCTTTTTATTCCTGAATTGTAACAACTAAAAGCATTTACTAGAAATTGCGAATGGTTGATTTTAGGACTTTTTAAGGAAGGTGATGCAAAGTATTTCAAAGTATTACTGAATAGTATAGAGTATACATTGCTACAAAGTTTTATAGAATTTGAGTTTATAAGAAATTATAAATGGTTTTGCTTGTCTTTGAAATAAATGTTGTGTGTTAATTCACAGTTGTCAAATAACGTAAATTCAAAATCTACTAGGAGGGAAAAATCAAAGAAAAACTTCATTAACACTCTTAAGAAAATCTGCTTTTTTTAATTGAATTTTAATAGTAACTTTTCTACAGAAATATTTCCTTAAATTTACCAGATTTTTGTTTATTTTGTCAGTTATACTAAGCTGGACTGCTTAAAGAGCCAAAAGAGATTAACACTAAGCTCCAAAACCCAATTGAAAGTGAATAAATTTGATATTTGGTGAAAAACTCAAGTGCCTAAGTGAGTAACTTTAATGCATCTTAATTACAAAATATTTATGTGACATAGAAATCATTTTAAAAATGTATAATCTTGAACGAAAATAACCAAGGGTGCTTTTGCTAAAAGGCTTTATCATTTTCATCTATCTATCATTCTAATATTTAAGGTTAATTTTTTTGTAAACGTATTACTATCACAAAAAAAGTCACACATTTGGAACAATTACAATTTTATATGCTGCCTTTAGCAAACATTCGACAAGACAAAATTCGTATATTTCCCTAGAAATATACCTCATCACATTTTTTACTCTTACCCTTTCCCCGATTTCCTACGACCGAAACGTTACTTCATTAATTTTCAACCTCCCTCTCCTCCGGTTTGAGTTTATGGAAAAATGTACCAAGTTTTATTCCCGAATTTGAGTTAAGTCGAGGGGATTAAAGGTTAAAGCCGCGGTTTTCCGAAGAACGTAGAGGCGATGACTTTATATCAACCTTTTTTTTTTCGTTGATGTTGAAGGCTGATCAGTCACTTTTGATTAAGGAGAAATCTTTCACTTTGTCCCACCAGAGGGCGTTGTTTGGTAGTTGAAAAACGGGGCAAGAGAGTCATGCAGGAAAGATTCAAATTAAAAATGGTTTTAGACATGTTTAGATGGCAATTTCGAATTCATAAGAAAACTTAAATAATATTTTTAAAAGTTATTATTATTTTTTAATATATATCTTTATTTTAAATAAATACACAGTAAACCTAGTCCAAATTGTGTTCCACTTTCTAAAAAGTTTATGCTAAATACTTGCATTAATGCACTGAAGATTATTTGTATTTTTTTAAATAAATAAACAAAGATGATAGCATTGATTTGGAATCTTATATATTTAATATTCAGGTAATAGAATTTTTTCCGCGTTGATATCGCCTACTTTTGAATTTGCTTTCTTAACTCTTGAAATTAATAACAAATGTATCAGGTTATTATATATATATACAACAATTCATATGACTAACAAAATCGAAATGAGTATTTTATTTATTGCGAAACAATTTAAGTGCAAATAAGAGTAAAGAAGGTACATTTTGAAAATGGTTTAATTTTACTGGTAAATTAATACTCGTTCTTCACGATATATTTTTTTCAAGTAATTATTTATGATTCAGTCTGATTTTTTAATAATAGGTGACGCTCCTGTTATTTTTCCAAATTTTTCGGACGGCCTGCAAATAAGCAAATCCGTATGTTTGCTACATCTACATACATTTTAAAATCATTCTTTTAATTCAATATTTGTCTAAGAAATCATAATTAGTTTTATATTTTAAACAGATGATCCCAAAATCGTTTACAAATGAAAAAAATGTAGAACAACAAAATTCATTATATTATTAATGGAAAGACTGTTGTATTAAATACGGCAAAAGCCTTGTCTAACAATTGAATTCTAATAGTAAAAATAACGCTGTTGCAAGTCAAAATATCAATTAGAATTCAAAAAGCCATTTCGCTTATTTGGCACTTTTTTTTAAAGCTTGGTGACATATTTGGTGATAAAATGAAGATTGTTAGAAAAGCCTAGTACATAAACCATACCCTTAAAAAAAGTAAAGTCGCTGAAAGAAAGTGGTTATTATTATCTGTCTAACACTCTTACCCCTTCAGAAATATTCAGAGTGCAAAGTGAGTTTCTGCGAGATTGTTTTTGTAATTATAAGCAAATATCTGCGCTTTTCCTAGTTATTTTTTTTTAAACTATATGGAAACATAAATTGAAATATGAATAAGATAACAATAATATTACAATTCAAAACAATAGATCACTTCATTTCGTAAAATGTTCATTTAGTAAAATAAAACTACTTTTAAAAACCTCATAAATTGCGCTTATTGAAAATAAGACTTTATTCAAAAATAATTCGCAATAATGCTTTTCAGAAAAACCATCCAGTTTCTTGTTGATCCAAGCTGAGCGCTAAATTATTATGCAATTAAGGACTGCAGTCCGTCGCAAAATTTTAAAAGGCCGTAAGTTGTTAATTTTATTACGAAGGGACGCTCTTGGTGCGGTGGAGTAAAATAGCAAGTAATGAACGTTAAGTTTTTGGCCGAAATTTAATTTCAGTAATTTGCGCGGCTCTTCGAAGAAACGGCTTGACAGGAAGTTTTAATATCTGCAGCGTTTGGTTTTAATGCGAGAACAATGGATGGGTTTAAGGGATGAGATATGTGAGTTCTTTTAAGAAAATATATGTTCACGGTAAAAGAGTATTTTTTTTTAATCAATGTTCTTTTTGAGTTATAAGAAAACTAAGTGTAAAAATTAAATGATTACGTAAGCCATCAACTGAAATAAAGATTGGGTGATTTAATTTGAGTTTGACTTTTCTGTTCTGTATAATAATCTCTAATACACAAAGACATTGGTATCGTCAAGACCATGGCCAAAAACTTCAATGTTTTAAAACACGTAGATATAGCATGTGAAAAAAAACAATGTAACTATAACATTGAAAGACACAATGTAAAAGCTAGTACAATGAAAACTTACTAATTGAATAACATGCGATTGGAACTATTTAGTACTAAGGGAATTTCAAAGGCTAAAATATTCATTACACATTCTAAACAGTAATTTTAAATTGTGAGTGACTTTTTTAGACTGAGAATATTTCCATTGGTTTGTAATATGGAAAAAATTAATATATAATTTTTATTTTGTAACGTGCAATGAAATGTTCTAAAATTTTGACAATTTGGTAAAGTTAAAATGTATTTGTCATAAGAGATAAATTAGGATAAATTAAATTTTACGTTGTGACGGATGAAGTTTAACTGATTTGTAGTTTACTGAATCAAACAATACATGGTTTACTTATTGTTTATCTCATTAAATTAATTTTAAATTATCAAATAAATTAGATTATCAAAACTTTATCCCCAGTTTTTACAGCAGAAAAAATTTAAAAATAAGTTTTTTTTATAATTGTTATAATTATTTCAAACAAAAACCTAAAACTATAATTCCTCATAAAAAGGAGGCTGAAATCCTTTATATCTGGAAAAGCAACAAACAGTTAATTAAGAACATCTTGTTCTTCTTTTAACACAAAAGAGGGCTTAAATGAGAAATGGGGGTTAACTGGAAGGATTTTTTAACCCACTTGGCCGTAATGCAACGTAAGTTTTTGACAGGATAAGGCTGATGGAAAATTTTGCATAAATTAATCTTATGAGAAGATAATAAATGAACTACTGTTCTGGTAAGAACTAAAATAAAAATTAAAAAAACGTAGAAATTAATTAACTTTTTAAATCCATTCTCTAATTATACTGGAAAGTTATTGCTGAAAAATTAATTTTAAGAAAGTAAATTTAAATGCTTAGTGTAAGTTTGTTTTGTTTTGTAAGATAGGTATTGATGAGAAAGCTTTAATTTAATGAAAGTGTATTTTCATTAAGTTTTTTGCTTCTAAAATAGTTTGTTGATGTTCGTTAGAACTGAGTTTTATATTATTGCTGGGTTTTTGTTTAAAATCAAATATTACGATGATTTTTTGCAGAAATGCCATATATCACCATGTATCATTTAATTTGTGTATCCTAAACTAATATAGCAAAAGGCAAAAAAAGCCAAAGAATTCAATGTTGGGAAAGTACACTATATTTTAAAAAACTGTATAAATAAACTTAAGGAATTCTTTTTAAGTGTTTCAAATTAGTATATATAAACGATGAATTTTTTTCAATATAGAACTAAGGCAAAGCTTTTTTTTTTATTGTTTTTGGTAATTAATCCGTGATTTAAAATTTGTGTTTTAGTAGAATTCAAAAGAATTACACATCTTGGAGATTCGAAACCATATAGCAATCATCATTTGGAGAATTTATAAGCCATACTTAAAAAAAAAAAGAAAGAAAAGGTTGAGCGTGTCACAAAACACAATTTTTTTTTGGTTTTTAAGACCATACCAGAACAAATGTAATTATTCGTTTCATGTGGAATCCAATTAATATTTTTTCCAATAAACCCATTCATTCATCTTTTTTGAAATTCGTCAGTCCAAATTTCTCCAGGTATCAATTGTCAAAACACCAAATTGTAGTCACATCTTCATGATATTTAAGTGCATGGAAAATAGTGACTAATGTACGCTGAAAATCAAAATGTAATATTCATAGTAATTTTCATTTTTCTTGAATAAAAAAAAATTAGAGGTTTGTTGTCACCGTGTACAGTTTGTATCGGTTTTTAATTTTTTTTTCAGTATTTGACTTCAATGATTGAAATGAAGTATCAAAACCAAAAAGTTTTATTTATGAAATAAATTAAATAAAAATACATTTTATATGCTTGAGGCAATTCTATAGAGATGGTGATCATATTCATAAACTGTGAAATAAGGTCTTAAATAAGTTTTTCGAAAATGTTTATAATAATCGTTATTGTTTTATATTCCATTTTCTGAAACAATTGATCATCTTTAAATAAAACAATCTCATAGAAAGTAATTATTTCGATTATTAATATATGAAACTGACCGTTAACAGTTTAAAATTGAATTAAAAAAATGAATAAGAAGATTTGCTTCCAGATTGTTTTGTTTCTTCTGATTAATGTTATACATGGCTGAACAGCTATAACAAATACAAGATTCAAATTACCTAACTATCCGAAAGCATCCAAACTCACGTGAATAATATTGTAACTCATTTGCTTATAAATCATTACAAATTTATATTATTTTGTTAATTTTTTAAAATTATGCTAATATTAAAAATATTATATAGGGGAGACAGGGACAAGTTTTACTTGAATTTTACTTATTATTTGCAAATATTTAACTAATTTTAATTTAACTTAATTTAATTAAATTTAACTTATTGTTTTCAATAATTTATTTTGAAGGAAACAAAATACCATTGCCTTTCATACACTTTTATCTACAAACTAACACTACTACTTTTCTAAAAAATAAATTCAGTTTTAAGCAGCAAGTAGTTAAAATGTGTGAAATATGGAATGGTTAAATGCCCGGGATACACTTCCTCAATCTGCCGAAATTACTTGAGGCAAATTTTCCAACTATTCTAAAAAAAATGTAACACATATGTAAAAAAATTTTGGGCTATTTGTAAGCACAATTTATTTTTAACTGAAATAACCGAGAAAAGTATCCACTGAAAATAGATAAATATAGACAAAATACAGGCTCACTATCCATCAAATCAATTAAAAATTGCAATCATTGTAACATTGATCACTATGGATATTAGAAATGCATAAAAAATCTATTGTTTTTAATGTCAACCAAAAAACTGATTTTTATTTTATTCCTATAAAATCCATCCATTTTAGTTAAAATAAATCAGCATCTACAATAACTTTTAGTTTTACTATCTTTTCCGAAACATACTATGCCAAGAAACAAGTGCTCTTAAAAATATAAATCATAACAAAGGTATCACTCATATTGAGAAAGCTAAGTAGCAATAGCAATTTTTAAGATAATTATCTTGTTTTAAACCCAATGAAAGACACTGCGACAATGTCAAAAGAAAACATATCAATTTATCTATTATTCCTATGCATTTAATTCGTTTTTGTTTAGCCAAATCAATTATCTATAATTTTACTTTACTAATTACCTCTACAAAACACAGTATTAAAAAAAAACAAGAAACAAGCTTTTCTTAAATATATAAATCCCAACAGACGTATATTATCTGTTATTTCAACACATTCACTTCATTTTAGTTAAACTAAATCAATGACCTACAATCGATTATATCTTTACCGATAATATTTTCCTAAACACAGTACACCAAGGAGCAGTGTCCCTCAAAAAATTAAATCTCAACAGACGTATTACTCGTATTGAGCAAGCTAAGCAACAACAGCAGATTTTCAAAAAAACACAAAAAAAACTTGTGTTAAACCCAATGGGAGACATTGCTACAATGTCATAAGAAAGTATAAAAATTTATCTTGTATTCATATACCTTCAATTTACTTTAAATTAAATCAATGATCTACAGTAGATTATATCTTTACCAATTATCTTTTCCAAAACACAGTACACCAAGGAGCAGTGTCTCTTAAGAACATAAATCCCCGCCGACGTTTTACTTGTATTGAGCAAGCTAAGCAACAATAGCAGATTTTCAACAACAAAAAATAATAATAACTTGCGCTAAACCCAATGGGAGACATTGCTACAATGTCATTCGAAATTATAACAATTTATCTACTCCTTCCTATACCTTCAATTCACTTTAAATTAAATCAATGATCTACAGTAGATTGTATCTTTACCAATTATCATTTCCAAAACACAGTACACCAAGGAGCAGTGTCTCTCAAAGACATAAATCCCCATCACAGACGTATATTACTCGTAATGAACAAGCTAAGCAACAACAGCAGATTTTCAAAAAAAAAAAAAAAACACCTTGTGTTAAACCCAATGGAAGGCATTGCTACAATGTCTTAAAATATATTATAATTTATCTACTATTCATATACCTTCAATTCTCTTTATTTTAAATCAATGATCTTCAATTGATTATATCTTAACCAATTATCTTTTCCAAAACACAGTACACCAAGGAGCAGTGTCTCTTAAAGACATAAATCCCCACAGACGTATCACTCGTATTGAGCAAGCTAAGCAGCAATTGACTTTATCAGGACGAATGACGTGATTGAAATGCGAAATTCTTACTTATGTGGCCCCGTCTCGTCGTTTATCAGAGGCCTATCAGCCTCGGCACTCCGATGCCCATTGCGGGCTGTTAATGGTGAGTGATAGGCCAGATAGATTCGTACCATTTGTCCTTATCCGGACCACAATGTTATCCAGCGCCGTAAATCTGGGACGGATGAACTCTTAAGTCGCTATTACTTTCCTTTCGATTTCATCACGAGCGCAGTATGTCACTGTCCACTTTGGAAAATGGAAAAATTCCTTCTTAGGCTACTGTTGTTTGGGTGGGGATATGGAATTGCTTGATAAATAGAATAAGACGATAGAGATTTTGATAAAAAAAATAGGATAAGGTGGGGTAAGTGGGCCACCTTTTTGGCATAATTCGACTTTAGACCCTCATACCACTGGATAGAATCGGCCTAACAACTTTTTTTTTGTGGTCCATTCTCTCATATGTTATTACTGTACCCATGGCAACCTTAACGCAAATTGGCAAACAATAAATTTAAAAAAGATGTTTTTCTTTTTGGTCATCCGAGTGGCCCACTTGCCCCGCAAGGTGGGGTAAGTGGGCCACCCCCTTACCCAATGGTCTCGATTCGAACAAATTTTTGGGGCAGGACTTGGGAATTTATTTAGTTGGGTAGGGTCGATACATATAGATTCCGACTTGAATGCTTTACCAGAGACCCGCTTATAAACCTTCGTCAAGTAAGACAGACACATAAAGAATTTTTACTGTCACAGAAAGAGAAAATACACCCAGGGTGAGGGCGGCAATCGAACCCGCACCCGGTACAGTGCGCAGACTGTTAGCGGAGGCAGCTATCTTAACCACTCGGCCACCCGGGACCCATTTAATTAGTTATAAATATTAATTATTTTTTTGTATTAAATGCTTAAAATTTTACTAAATAAAGCCATTTTATATTCCTTTATTACTAAAAATACTTCAATTTAATAAGGTGTTCGCTTGAGGGGGTTATCTAGGCCCCACTTCTCCATTAGGGCCATTGTTGAGGGCTGTGGAGGTTATGCATCATCATTTAGTTCGAAAGACTGAATTCAAGTTTAAGTCTGAAGATTTTACTTACAATAAAACTACATTGAACGATTCCACATGAATTTAAGCATTAGAAAGCAAGATATGTTGTATGGATGTTTTAGAAAACTCCTCTTTTACAAACATCTATGACAGTAAAAATGTTGATTTCATACGAATATTTAACAGTGAAATTATTTATTTTCTATCAGTACATGTTTAAATTTCAATAATTCATTCTGCATTGTTCAGTAAAATGTATAGCTATTTTTTTTCTGGATAAATTGATCTCTCCTGATCAGTCTTTACAACATATATGATTCTGTTATTATTTTTTTGCTGTTACAGCTGGATTTCTAACATTTTGTCTATATCAGAAACTCACTGTTATCACTTACTGTAAATTGGGAGTCGATGAATTTTAAGTGCATTATTTATTTTTTCTTGGACTTTTCAATTTAAAAATTGCAAAGCTCTTCCACGCTTCGAGTGAAATAAATAAATAAATAAATAAATGAATGAATGAATGAATGAATAAATGAATAAATAAATAAATAAATAAATAAATAAATAAATAAATACTCCCTCAGAAACCCCCCATAAAACCATAAAAAAAATCTCTTTATTCCTTAATCTTATATTAATACACTTCAATCAGTTCAAAGGACAAACCATCATAAAGCGGTAACATTTTCATTACGAAGTCGACCTTGCAGTCTCGTTTGGGGGGGAGGGGGCTAAATTACCCTATAATCTGTGTGTTACGACAAGCGGCAAACTCTGAAGGGGGGGCTGAAAACAAACATGACATTATAGAGTCTGTTGAAACGGCGCCGTTTGAAGAGTGCAGCGCTGTCATTTGCATCCTCCCCAAAACGGGTTGCCGGGATATGGGTTGGCACTTACCTGAGATTGGGGGTGTTTAGAAAATGGCGCCAAAAAGCAGTGCCAAAAGATTTTTTTTTTTTTGCTTGACTGTGTTAGGTACTAATCTACTTTCTTATTAAAAATCCGGTATATAACAGTGTTTATGCAGTGAAGTTATTCATGATTGAACGGACATTACACGAACAAAATTGCTCTAAGTAATACGATAGTTATTTTTGAAGAAGCGGCCTACTCACGTTTAAATTAGTTTTATTGATATTTTTTACTTTTCACTAAATATTACCGTTTTTCCATTAGTTAATTTCCTGTAATAAAATAATTGTAATTAAACCTTTTATTGAAAAATAAACTGTTTTTAAAGGATTCAAATATTGTGCAGTAGCAGTTCTAAGTCAAAGTTACTTTACTACCCCACTTGCTTTGAAACCTCAAACAACAGGCAATCTTATGTTTAAATTGTTAAAGAATTACAACAAAGCAGCTTAAGAAAATAAATCATTCTCAACTATTTAATAACAAAAGTTAAATAACCAACACACATAAATTCTTTACGTAATATTTATAAATTTTAAAAGCAAGACAGGTTTTTAAAACTGAACCCACTGAAAAGTTTTACCGATAAATATAAAAAAAATAATTCAATACACATTAAAGATCAATATTTAAAAATCATGCATCGCCAAGAGAGCAATAAACATCAAAATGTGGCCAACCCTTCTAGCTGAATCAGACTTTCTCCAACTCCAACCTGTAATCAGCAAGCGTCATGTTTCCTTTGCTCATTCAGCCGCAGCACTTAGTACTTTTTCTACCCGTTCATCGTCTCTCGAAAAACGGAAACTTACTTTTTTCTTCTTCATTTTTTCTGTATTTCTTCATGTCTGGTTGTACTGAAATACATCTTTAGGAAATTAAGGTATCTCATTTGTTCCTTTTTACATGCCCTAAAGTCTACCTTCGTTCACACCTGTGGATGAAGATATTTGATGGTTAAGCAATATTACTATGTTTATATATGGATATAAAATATATACTTTTATTAAATTTAGTCTCTTTTTTTTTTGGCATTTAGTAACTTCAGAGTGTTAGCATTATTTTTTAAATAAAGAGATGAAATAGGCTGACTACTGCTACTGCCAATACCACCTAGATTAGAAGGCCGGAGAACTAAGATGCTTGACGTCATATTAATGGACCGATTCTGTGGCTTTGACCAATGATCATTCATGACTAGATCTTGTATTTTAATTATTTTTTAAGATAAGATAATCAAGTGGCTACGTCATCTTAAGATACAACGTTATTGGTCAACAAATCGAAATCGGTCTACTAGTGTGACGTTGTGTTGCTTGCTTAGTTCTTCGGCCTTCTAATCCAGGTGGTATTGCTACTGCCTACAAACAAAATGTGCCAAATGAAGTGATGATTATTTAAAATTATACTTTACTCATTCACAACCCATTTGAGAATACCATAAAACCTTCCTAACGAATAAAAACTTTTTAAATTAGAGTTTCGGTTTGGTTCAATTTGTTCATAACTATGGCTTTCTTTTGATTTGTGAAGTTTATTTAAATAAACTTAAACACAAAAGGTTTTATTTCTTATGGAAATGTTGGTTGGTTGGAAGACATATATTTTCAGGATTGTGTGCTTGGTCAGAAACCCGCTTAAGTAAGGCAGTCACAACACATAAACCTTCGCCAAGTAAGACAGACACGACACATACACATACGCGACAGATGCTGCCATTTATAGCACGTCACCTCCGCAATTTAGACATGTCCCCGAAGGGGCGGGATATGGTCTCCAGGAACCTGTACCCGTGGGAAACTGCTCAATGACAGCCTACAGGACATTCGTACCCAAAAGATTTAACGAGCACGTACTCCGCATACACTCGACAAACACAAACACCCATGCCTTATCGGTATTCGAGCCCGAACTCAGGGGCTCCAACGGCTAGCTTCCTAACCATTGTGCCACCGGGTCGGCTCATGGAAATGTTTTTTGCCAACCGTTGCTATGTTAAAGAATACTTTAATTCACTGTACTTTATGATTAAATTATTAAAATATTTTCTCTTCTCAAATTGACGAAGGTATTTTTATACTTTTCAAATTTTTTTTTTAATAATGGACAGATCTAATTCTACTGGCATAGACTGTCGTTACTAATGACTGTGATTGCGCCCTCTAGAAGGGAGAGTGTAGGCTCTATAGCCCATTATACCCAGCTTCCCAGAAGGGATAGTCACAAGAGACACACAAAGAAGGACGACACAAACACAAGAACAAATAACAACATTTATTGACAAGCACCAGCATCCATGCCTTTACCGGGATTCGAACCCGAGCCCAGCAGCTCCAAAGAAGAGTACACTAACCACTGCGCCGACGAGCCGGCGACTGTCTTACTAAGTTTGCTTTTTTTATCGACTAAATGCGTAGCTATGACATGGATCAAATGGTATCAGCGTTACTCAAACTCAATTAACCACAATCGTTAAAATCTTTTCAGATTTTTTTCCCTGTAAACCACTACTACTATGATAGTTAAAAATACACGAGGCTGACATTGCATGTTCTCAAGATAATGACAATATATTTCCTTTGTCGAGAAACAAATCTGTAACAGATAATTAATCTCATCAAACTAAGCACCAGGAAAGGACAGCAGTGCGGGACTAAATGTTGTTTATCGATTAAATGCGTAGCTATGACATGGATCAAGAGCATTTTCGTTACTCAAACTCAACCAATCGGTAAAATCTTTTCAGATTTTTTTTCTCTGCAAACCAACTACTATGAAAGTTAAAAATACACAAGGCTGCCATTGCATGTTCTCAAGGTAATGACAATAGATATCCTTTGTCGAGAAACAAATCTGTCACAGATAATTAATCTCATCAAACTAAGCACCAGGAAAAGACAACAGTGTGGTTGACCACCCTAAGAAATGAATAGGTGAATAGGTGGTCGTCTCAGTTCTCAGCCCGGTGCTTGAAAAGTATTCATTTCAGGCTCGAATAAACTTCCCATTAAAAAGTTTAAAATAAGAAAGAAAGAATGATTCAGAAGAATCACTAGCTTTAATTATTCACAAAAGCTTACCAGTTACAAGATTAGTTTTATAAAAGTTGGTCGTGTTCTTTTCTAAAAATCGATAAGCTCTCGTGGTTTATTAAGACACGTGATTGAATTCCATTAACAGAAACTATTTTATTTGCTGCTATCAAGGCTCTTTTAATTCAAACATTATTGCAGCACATTTAATCAACGCACTTTATTTCACTAATTAGTCAGTAGTACTTTATACGTTTTTTTTTATTATTATTTTAGTGAACTGAGACGCTGTTAACTAGTTTCGAAAAAATTCTATAGTGACAGAGATGACGACGCCTAGTATCATATAAGAACACGACGCCACGAGACAGACAAACGACCCTAGTATCATATAAGAATAAGACGCAATTTTTTTCTCAAATTAGTCATGACAACTTACGCCCTTGAAGTCTTGAAAGCTAGGTACCTTTTAACAGGGAAAACCTTCACTAAATAGTGTGAAGATCATTTCATTTTGAATTTAAGTGCATCAAGATGCTATCATCTAGTTTCACTGAATTTCTAAAACTGATAGAGATTATTAAACAAATATAGTTAAGTAAAGCATTCCATCATAAATGAAGACAAGCATACGCATTCAACGAGTTTTTTCGCAAATTAGTCATCAAAACTAACGCCTTTGAAGTTCCTCAAGGTTTCAAAATCTAGTAACCATTTAGCAAGGACAACCTAAGTGGTGTAATTAATCTCACTAAGCCAACTTCCAGAAAGAAAGAAAGAAGAACCCCTATAGAAACATACCGTGTGGTCGTCTCACCTCGGCGCCTGACATGACAACCCACGTCTCACTCAGGTAAAGATCGGTTTCCTCAACTGAAACAAAACAGCTGAAAAAGATCCTCCCCGGCATGTTTACTTTGAAGACTGCCTTGTTGAAACCGATCAAATTGCCCTGGTCCGTTACGGAAGGTTTCCGCCGGTAGGGTTTTAATAAAAGGGGAACCTTTTGTTAAGAAGTACCCCTTTGGTTTCTATGGGGAGGTCCCCGGGTGGTTTTGAGTTGTACCTAAATAGTACTTGGTTTGTTGGGAGGAAAAGCCGATAGGACGTGATTGTTGGGTATGAGTCTGTAAAAGTCGGTTAAGAGAATGGAGGAAATGGTAGTGGTGTGGTTTTGTCATCGAACAGAATATGGAATTAGTGTAATTATTTTACCTGTGTTTAGATTGCGAAGACCTGGACCTTAATTAGAGTAATTTGCTTTTTTTCCTCAAAAAATTTTGTGGCAGCAGTTTTCTTTTAATTTGGGAGATACAGTTCAAAATTTGCAATTACTTAAGTTCCACTATATTATAAAATAATAAAGATTTTTTTAAAAATATATTCATGGCTATAAAATTTAACACCTGTGAAATGTACTTGCATAAATTAGAATTCATATTTCGGGAAATATTTTAAAATTTTCCTATCAAGTTCAAACATACTCTTACACACACGCACGCACATTCAGACACACCTATAGAGAAATCTTTGAAATTCGCAATAAATACTCTAAACTCTGAATTTACTTTCAAATATCTTATATATAACATAACAATTTATCTACACTCTAAAAAAAATCTGTAAGGTTACTAAGAATTCTCTAGGAAACTCAGCTTCCATAAGTTTGTTTAGTAATGTTACATAAGAAATATGTGTATATATTACTAATTAAAGCTTAGTATAAAGCTTAGTAAATACAATCATTTAAATTGCAAGCATACTATAAAAACTTCAGTAAACGTTACAAGATTTCTTCTAGTAATCAATACATCCACTTATGTAGTATCTTTACTAGGAAAAAGTTAGTAACTAGCAGTTTCAAAAATGTTAAACAAGAGGGCGCCACTAATTTTCTTTTAGTCAAGTATTATTTCGACTTTTCCGGAGCAGGTCGCAGGATTTGAACTCGCAACCTCAAGATTAGCTCGCTCATGTTTCAACGAGAAGTAGCACGTAATGCCACGCGGTCATCGGGACATGCAGATCCTTTGCGTGTAAATAATGAGGTTGAAATCTTGATCGATATAAAGCTTTCGGATATGAAGTTTTAGAAATAATTTAACGCAATTTGTATGTATGTACTAAAATAAAAAAAACCCACGTTTTTCGGTTTCTCATCGTTGCGATATTGATTCGTTAGAATTTTTCGATGAAAAGTACATTGATTGAATTTTCACCTTTGACCGATATCGAATCAGACTTTTATCTCTTAGTCTCGTACACTTTCAATTTACGGACGCGATCACCGGTTAGTTTTTGCTAAATCCGATTGCCGATCGAACAAATTTCGAGAAACAAAACAATGCAATAAGGGAAACTACGCATCTCTCAAAAAGATAGCCAGGTGGCGCTGTAAGCGCTACAACAATTTACTTAGTATTGCTTAGTATTACTACAGTAGTTTCTTTAGGTTACAGATGATTTTCTAGTAAATGGTGAAAACCTGTAAAGTTACTAAGTAATCGTTAGTAAATTCAAGAAAAAATTTTTACAGTGTACTGCATCGTCCATTACAAAACATCCAGGGTGTATACAATTTCCATAAGACTGGGTTAGATAAGGATTTAGATGAAGACAACTGGCACTGGAACTACTGATGCTGTTTAAATGATCTTGGGTTCTAACACTTTGATTGAAAAAATTTTGTCCATGACATGACACCATCCGATGTTGTCCATATTGCTATCATTTACATTCTATTCACAGTCAACTAGTATTCACATCCAAAAATTTTAACCCAGTCACGTAAAACTAAGTACTAAAAAAAACATTGCAGACCCATTATCCTCTGTTGTTTCATCAAGTCAAAACAAAACTCAACTAGGTTAAAAAGAAATGAAACAGAAGAATTTCGGAAAATCCCAGAGTATTTACATCTCAACATATGGACAGTTGTTTGAGCATTTTTCTTATGAACCTAGTACGTTTATCCAAAAGGAATCCAATAACATTTTTTATCGAACTTTTCTATTTGGTACTTTGTACAGTTTTACTCGCGAATCCTTTTGTAAACTTAAATTATATAGGCATTCTTTCATTTTAATGCTTAAAATGGGCATGTCAAATAGAGTTCAAAATGACGGTCACCAATGTGGCACAAACCTTAATATGTACATTTTCTTGAACTGTATAGTTTGACGCTTAGATCTTTTCGGATATACACAATCTAAAGAGTAGTATAAAAGGAAACAGGACTGCATTATCCTCTCATTGAAGTGATAAACGAGGCAAACGGATCAGTCATCGCGTTATGGGTGAAGCCCTTTTATCGCAGCCGGAGGGATGCTATATCACGGCTTGTTCTCGCATAACAGATGCTGTTTATTACTGTATTTTCTTTGATTTTCATTTCTTAGACATTTTTACTAAAAAAATGTTTAGACAAAAGCAAAACATTTCATAGATACTATCAATTGTTGACTGTCTGGCACACGGGGTTTTAAGATCATTAACAAAATAACTTAACTTGAAAATACATACTTGTTCATCCACAGCTACAAAGAAAAATTAATTAAGGAACTTTTTTGTGGTTGTTACCTTTTACTCATTGTTAGAGATATATTCGATGAAATCTTTGAAAATATCAAATCTGCACTTACTCATCTAGATGATTCTTTCTTCGAACGGTTTACAGCAAGGCATAAACCCTCAATGATCATTTGTTCAATTAAAATTTGCATATTCACCTGTACATATTTTTGTTAATTTTTACAAAAATGCTTGATTAAATTCAAAAGCTTTATTGTTACCCCCAATCTGCTTAATACTGAAAGTCTACGCAACTGAAGATAGAACACACTGAAAAAAAAATGTCTGAAATAGTTACATCACATTTAATTTTTTTACATCAAACTGTGGTGCTGTTTGTTTTACAGTAAATTTGAGTTCTCTTGACGTACAGAGCAACATGAACAACTTACTCCAATTGCGTTCATACGAAGAATATGGGTGCATCTAATCTAATATGGTGCCAGTGAAACAAACATTTTCGCCGGTACCACACAATAAGTATTACATCATGTGTGTAAATTCATAGCATATGGTGATGGAGGCACTTTTACCATTACGCTGCATATGGTAAACTTTAGATCGTTTTTTTTTTACTGTATACCATAATTTTTTTTAATCTTTATAAAATATTCTCGGAAATAAGCCGGAAGTTTATTTTTACCTCCACGACTATTAACCCTTTCAGTCCAGTGATGCCATTTGGCATCATCATGTTTCTGAGCATAATTAAAAAAAATATAATAGGGCTGTCCATCTATTGGGATTAATAAAAAATATTTTCTTATAGAAAACAGCTTGAAGAATCGAACGATGTGCTTTTTGATATCATAAATGGCTATAGACAATCGGAAAAAAATTCTAAAATGGTGATGCCAAATTGGCATTGGGACTGAATAGGTTCAATATTAAAAATCTGCACAATGGAGGTTGGATTCTGAAGACGCGGCAGCAGATGATTATGAAGAAGGAAAACATGAAATTAATGTTTAAAAATTGATTCATACACTCTTAAAACAAAGGAGTGAAATCCAATCCTGTAGGAGAAGTGCATTTTCGACACTGGAAAGGAGTGAATATTAACTCAGACTGAGTTAAAATCACTCGTTTGGAGTGATCTTGTAGCAGATTCAACATACAAAGGATCCACTCCTGGAGGAGAAGTGCATTTTCGACACTGGAGAAGTGAAAATTAATCAGACTGAGTTAAAATCGCTCGTTTGTTTTAAGAGTGTAGATCACATTATCATATTATGAACTGTTTTCTAAAGAACTAGTGAAATACAACAAACAACTCTCTCTTCTCTAATCTCAGTGGCGTTTCGAGTGGCGTGAGTGTATGCTGTCCAGGCTCGCACTTTCCATGGGGTGAGACCGCACACGTCGAAGGTTTGGGACTTCTCGAGAGCGGGTATGAATTCCACGATAAAATCTCTGTTAGACGAGCTATTTGACGATGTGTCGAAGGATCAAGGTTGTGGGTTTTCGCGATTGCGGGTTTATAACATCGGCTTTATTTGGGTTCTGGAAAATATCTGGGGTATCTGTTTAGGCTAATTTTATGTCGGAGATGTTTTTCGTCGATAGATTATTTTTTGTTACACTTGGTTTTCAGATGCTTCATTTTAAACCTGAAGTGTTTTGATTCGTGTACAATGTTAAAAACTTGGCTCTTGATTTCACCAAAAATATGAATATTTCGGGTATATATTGTAGATAAAAATGTTAACGAGATTTTAGAAACATCAAAATTGCTAGAGTCATATATTCCTTCTTTATTTTAAATTTTTTTCTTTCAATTTCATTGTATAACCATTTCTCTTTTCTTTTTTCGCAGTAAGAAACGATACAGAAATGATTATACAATGAAATTGAAAGAAAAAATTGGAAACAAAGAACGAAGTAACATTTATAAAAGGAAATAGTAATAAGTATGCATCGAAATCATTAAAGTAAAATAAAAAAATGTCTGATTTAATGAAAGATTTTTTTTGTATTACTGGAAAGGACAGTTAACAATAAACTATAGATTCTGAGCCTTGCTTCCTTTTCCTTATAAATTGTTTTCTATGCAACTGAGCAACGTCTATTCTGAAAACTTTCAATTAAAAAGTAAAACAACCCTTTCTACTTAAACACATTCATTCGAGCCATAGACATCATTATAAAAATATAATGTTTTTTTCTTTAAAAGGCAAAAAAAGCTATTACGACGCAAAACGATATTTCATAAATAATAATCGGTCAATTTCATCAACCAAAATTCCTCATTTAAAATATACCCAAAACAAAAGAGAAGTTCCCCATAATAACCCACGAGGGAATTCCAATGACGAATAGCTTCAATTAAACCCACTCTCCATTCCCTATTCACGAGGTCTACTTCATCACAGCTCTAAAAGGCCATCCCAGTAAATTACGAAAATTAAAACACGCACTGTGATAATCAGATGCACCATTTGAAGACCAATCTTCACTGTGGTATACGCCGTTGCTGGGGATAGGTGTTTTGCGCCGTTTTTAGAGAGTAGTTATCATTTGTTCTTGCTGTTATAAAACGCCGGCAGTGGTTAGTGTCCTAGCCTTTGGAACTGCTGGGCTCGGGTTTGATTACCGGTAAAGGCATGGATGTTTGTGCTTGTCAATAAATGTTGTTATTTGTCTAGGTGTTTGGGTCGTCCTTCTTTGTGTGTCTCTTGTGACTGTCTCATCTGGCGAGCTGGGTAATGGGCTATAAAGCCTACACTCTCCCTTCCAGAGGGCGCAATCACTGTCATTTGTCATTTTGCTGTTATAAAACACTATTCGATGCTGTAGAGATTCGTTGAAGGGAGATATTCACAATCTGTCATTGAAGTAACATTTGTGATTAAAAAAAATGCTTTATATAGGCAAAATTTTGTACCAACCTTGTAACTGCTCTTTTTGCAACCCTCAATTGTTTTGACCGTAAATATTCAAAAATTCCTAACATACACTGATTTGAAATCTACATATTTAATGTTTAATTGGGAATGGGCTCACTGAACCGCGGGTCTCCAGACTCGTGAGTCTCAGTGTTAATCAGATGGAACAAAAACTATTTTCTCTGCCACATTTCTCCGGCTGTATTGAATATTTTTACAAACTTTTTTTTTAAATAATAGATGTAGATAACTTACAAGTCTCTATCGTCCCACTTTTTGAAATTGCTTCGAATATTTTGTGTAAAATTATTTATTGAAAACTAAAAAAAAAATATTCCAGCCAATTTAAAAAATGGTAAGGTTCCCTGGACCTGGGAAGGTTGGGAAAATATCTCACACAAAAAAATTTCACAGACAAGCGCATTGTGTCCAAACAGTAACTTCAACCATATTACGAGTCCTTCGAAATAAAAAAAAAATAACAGGTAGAAAATACTGTCTGGCTAACTTACCTGCCCACCTAATAACCACAAGAGCTTCCACTCTCAGGTGATCCCTCCAAATCCCATTGGAGCACTTGGTGCTATATTTATATCCAACAACCAGAATCGGGCTCTTTGACCGTTATTAATTAGAACCGCAGGAATGGGAATGGTTATACGAGAAATAATGATAAAAAAATCCTGAAGTAGATAGTTCTGATGGAGGGTTGGTGCAACGCAGAGTGCTCTTTGGCCAGTCCCTGATGGGACTTAGTTGGTTATCTCTGCTTTTGTATTTAAGGATGTCCCTGGTGGGCTTTACTGGGTTTGGCGTGGCAATCTACTTTAAAGCATTGGCACGGATGGACTGACCACATATTGCAGACGAGTTTTGAGTGCAAATATCCAGGTGGCACAACAATTTTGGCCAATGTCGCATGAGTATCGGCCAAACTGGAGAATATGGGATGGAATCGATCATTTTCCACCGATTTTAATCAGATTTCCCTGTTCCTTGGGGTTTCATACCGAAAATTACGAAAAAATAAATACTTAATTTTACTGCAATCTTATAGTATTTTGCAAGTGTAAAAGGCAAATATTATGTTTCGCAATATTTTTCAATTAAGAATTTTGAATTGTAATTTTTTTATCATATTATATTCAAACCAATATTGCACCACGATATTGGCCAGCGTCAGTAAAACATAGTCCATTATGCATTGGACGATGGGTATGAGCCGAGATTGGTCAATACTGCTGTGCTACTAGGGTAAAAGCAAATATTTGTTGATGTTCAATATTTTGTTGCTGTAAATGTATTTGTCGTATACTGAATTTTTTTTAATTACACCACATTTTACAGTTACTTTTTACACCACATTGATGTAATTTATTATTTTAATAAAATGTGTTGTTTTAAAGACGCTTAGAGTCACGCGATCATCTTACTCCATCGTATTTAAACAGAGGAGATGGATGCATCCAATCACTGGTTTTCACTGGTACCATATTACAAATTTTACATTATATCTAAATTCACAACACAGAGTGGCATCACTTTTACTTTAAACTGTGATGGTACATAATAAGATTTTTTTTAACAGTGTACAATTCAATACCATCTGTTTTTTTTTTGTATGCAGGAATTTTTTTAAAAACTTACAAATTGTATTTCTTACATCAGCATTGAGAGCGCACTTAATTAGTTCGCTATAGCCATACTTTAATATCCACTATAAACTCTCAAAAACTATGTTTATGTCTAGTTCTTTAATTTTATCAGAATTGCATGATCTCTTATTTTGTACGCAGTTAATTATTTCTTAAAAATTTGATTTTTTTTTATTTGTTAGATGTTAAAACAATAGAAAATAAGTAACAGCATTTCATTTTTTTTTTCAGAAAGAAGTGACAAGCTTAACCCAGAAAAATTGACAAGCATAAATTCATGTTTAGAAGACACATCTTGCAAATAGTAACAACTATTAGAAGCTTTAGTATGCTACACTACAGAAACTTCTGATATTCACAAAATTAGCTTATTTTAGGTCAAATATACGAGTTCCATAAGAAAAAAATTCATTTTAATTTTTTATATGGTTTTTGAAATAATGACAAATATTTTTTAACTGTGGTAAACAACAAAATAAAAAAATATATATTACATAAAAACACTTCGAGTTATATATTTTAAGGTATCTGACCATTATTAAAAAAATTAGTAATTATTTTAACCGAAATAGTTTAAATTGTGTTTTAAATATGTGGAACTGAAGTGAACTTATCAAAAATCCGGTGAAACGCTTGTTGGCTATTTTCTGAATAAAAAAATAGTTCTGACTTCTATTGAGATAAATGTAAAATATTGTCTAGTAGAACAAAGTGTGAAGAATCGAATGAAGTGTGTTTGGATATCATAACGGGAATAAACATTTTGAAAAAAATTTAGAAAGTGATGATGCCAAATGACATCACTGGGACTGAAAGGGTTAAATGATTCCGATCTAAAAACGGAGTTTTAAAAATTCTAAGTAAACAAAAAAGCTTGCAAAATTCTTCTTCCTACTGAGTCTTATTCTAGTCTAGTATCAATTTTTAAAATACGACTTAGTGAGTACGTATGAGCTTTACTCACTCAACCTCAGTAACTTATGACTATTACAATATTCATATCTACAAATGAATATCATTGGAAACTGAACTTTGCAATGAATGCCAAGTCTTTCACTGTCAACGACATTTTAACACCAACAAATCATCAAAATCGCAGAATCAATCACCAGAAACCATCAAATTTTTGTCTAATCGATCAATCCAATGGAATAGCCTAATATCAATCCCCAAACTTTTCCTGTAGCAGGAGAAAAAGTTCGCCCCTAAATGGTTTTTATCCCAAGAGGACAGGATCCTAATCTATTAAGTGATCCGGGGCCACCGCAACGCGCACTTACCACGGGGACTATTGTAATTCGCAACAATGCGCTAATATCAATCGTTAAACGGTTTGGCGATCACTCCCACATTAGACCCTCCGTTTTTCATGACAGTTTGGCGGTGTTCACCCATTGCATTATAGTGGCACCCCAAAGTTAAAAGAGCGTGTGAGTGCTTTGACAATCGATATGTATATTGGCAGGGAATTCTTCGTAGCTGTTACGGGGGGTAGTTGTGAAATATTGGGATTATTCAATTCAGTAAAACTTAGTGATACATGTTTTTTTATGTACGTTAAATGTTCTTTTTAAAAAATAATTGAAAAAATTTAGATTTTGCTCATTTTAAGAGAGATGGTCAGTCCCATAAAGATAATGCAATAGTTTTGAAATCGCAACCTTTGTGAAAATGATTCCTTTGCCATGCTGGAATTTTCTCACTAAGTCTGAGAAACGTGGTGCAGTATAATAAAACAAATTTGAAAATAAATATCTTCTGATCAATCAGTTATTTTTTAAGTTTATATATTCCTTCAAAATATAATGAAGAGGACAACATTATTTTTAAACTATATTAATAATTAAATAACCGAATTCTATTTTTCTTTTGTATTATTTTGCTTTTGTGACAATTCTCATGCCTGTATAAAACAATGCTTTCATGGCAAAGCAATAATTTTGCAGAGTCTGATATTTCAAAATATTTGCATGAACTCTAGGGTCTGACCAACGAACATAACTCTTAAGCAGGAACTAATAAAAAAAAGTTTTATACCAAAGTAAGGAAGGATCTATGATAAAATTTCCCAGTAGTATAAGATAAATATACGTTTATTTGTAATAAATATATTCTATGATGACTTTTACTAATTACGAAATTATTTTCAAATTCAATGTAGTATGATTTAATGTTATATGTTTATTACTGTTTCTTTAAAATTGGCATTAAAATATGTATAAATACTCAAAACGGAATTTTTTTTATGAATTCAAATAACTATCTCTTTGTTAAATTACAATCTTATTTTTTTTGCATTAGTATTATAACTATTTTCGAAAGTAAAATAAAAAATATATCTACTCAACTTCATCGTATTTATTTTTTTTAGTTAATAACATTATGTCACTACCTTTTTCAAATTTTACTTACTCACATGAGAAAAAAAGTCAACAATTAATCTTTTAATGCTCATCATTCTCAACACTCAATTTCAAATTAGTGATTTTTAAAAATCAATTAGTTTTCTACAAAAGTTCTGTTGTACAAGTTTATCGCAAGACTATCTTTTGATCTTTCTCATTTTAGCTCCTCTATCTCTTATATCAGTAATAAACGGCTCTGCTTTGCAAATACTGATAAAAAAAATACAGAAACGTATATTATTAGACTAGGCCAACAGATTTTTCTTGTTTGTAAACAAGCGAGACTTATAAAAAGAACGTTAAATTTTTTTATGGGTAATCAACCAATGAAAGTAACTTTTATTTTCATTAAACTTCTTTAATTTTGTGTATATACGTGTTTAATATTAGATTACAATTTTTTCCAAAATCAAAAAGAATAATGACTTTTGACTTGAATTTTAACATTACCAATGTTTTTAAATTAATTTAAATAAAATAAATCCTTCTCCGAACTACAAAGAATTATATCTAAAATAAAAAAGGTGGAATAACATATTAACTGTGAAATATTAGATTTCAGTACTTCAACTTTCAATTTTATTGATACAATATAAACTCATAAAGTCTCCATAAGTCTACATGATCCTAAATTAATTTTTATGGCATTTTGCCCTCAAAAATTATCAATCACAAGTTTAAATTAATTTTTTCAGCAAATTAATCACTAAAACAATTTAAAAAACATTTTATTTAATTCAGCTCTATGATCAAAAGTACGCTTGTTCATCAAATAAGAAACGGAACACACAAATTGACCAATAATTAAAAATAAAAAATATTATTCCCAAGTACTAAGTTCAAAATATTTTTTCCATCAAAATAATGGTTACAAAAAACAAGTTCCAAAAACATTTTCTTCAGTTAAGCTCTGTGATCTTTACACTTGTTCAGCAAATAAGCAATAAAAACGGTCGTAAACCTGAACAGCATTTACTTCTTTATGACATCTAATGACCAATAATTTACTCCGGAATCCACGAATAGTTTCTAGATTTGAAGGTCGAGCAAAATCTACCTTTTACCTTTTAAAAGTACCTAGTTTTATGTACATTTGATTGCCTCCGCGCTTTAAAATTAATTTCCAATCGGTCTCATGTTATTTTGCCGACTCAAAGATATCATTGTTTATGTTCCATATAATTAGTCTTCTCTATCTTTGGTTTAGTCACGAGCTTTGATCACATTAAGATAACTGCTTTATTTTTGTTGCCAATTAGGAAACAGTAATGTTAATTGAAATCCGATCCATGGTGATTACACTGTAAAGTTTTTCCATAACAAAGCGTGACAAAACTGAGTTTGTAGAGTTATATGCGATGTCGAAAAAATCTTTTTTATTACTATTGCAGAGTAAAAAAACACGAAATCAATTAATATGATATTAAAAAATTTTGAAACAATATTTCACATAAATATCATGGAAGTTTCCTTTAGAACATTCGTTTATTTTCCACTGTCATTTTATCGTGGCATTTTAAATACATAGTTATTTTTTATTATTATATGCCTTACATTTAGTAATATACCTATATTGCAAAAGGAAAATTTTATCATTATGGTTCTATGACCGGTAACATTTTCCTTTCCACCAAAGTTTGTAAACTCTAATTGCTTTTGAAAAAGCAAAATAAATTGATATAGTTATTGCGCAATGATGATAAATAATAATGTATCTAAGTGTGTATTTTTTTTTTATTTAAACATTAATTATTAATGTTAATACAAACAACTTGATTATATTTAGAAAGACCATTGTATAACGAACTATTAAATTGCTAAACACATGTACGAAACTTATTTAATGTAAAAAAATAGATATTCAATAAGTATAGATAAAGTACTGTAAAACGCATTAGGTGTATATAAGCATACTATTAATGATGCAAAGAAAAATAACAGGGAATTTTAAACTTAATCGTAAACTGGCTTGTGTAATACATAGAACGGTTATTAACATCCATGCATAAACATATTTTATTTAATATAATGTAAAACTCAAGTACCAAAAACTGTAGAAGAATAAATAGGAATAATCATTCAAACTCACATGACATTTTCATGAATTTGAATCATTTATTCATTGGTTAAAAACGACATTCATAACACTTCAAAACTACAAACAACTCCTAAGTGCCCATTTCATTCTCGCTAATAGAGCATTAATATATTTATTTGCTCAACAAGTGCGAAATTCGCGCTAAAATCAAAATAAAATTACCATCTAATACTTTATTTAACAAGGGGATACTTTCAACTGATCAGATATTCCCCCAAAAAACTGTTAAAAGCCATTTTGAGCTCAACTCACACGCAAATAGGTGTTTATCCATTAGGCAGTGGATATTTTTGTATGTTGTAGAAAGAGAAAGTGGCTTACAAATTATTGCGCTGGTTTTTGTAGTCAACTATTAAGGCGAAACGAAAATTGTCACTTAGGTATATTATGAACAACTTCAACCAATGTGGGATGGGTCTTAAGTATCGAGGATTGCATTTTTTCGAGTCTTGGACCAGGTATCGTTTGAAAGGGGCCCAAGGGGAAATTATAGTTATTACGTGGTAAAAAAGACATTAGGAAATAGTGCACAAAAGTCTGTATAGTGTTGAATGCTGGTGTGTTTATGGGCATGGTATCTATAGTCAAAGCAGTTTCTCCAAAATAGTATTCGTGATGAAACCATCTTGCTGAATTTGTAAAAAAAAATTAAGGCAGGTTTCAAAAGTTTTGTTTTCAATATATGATCTTTATAAAAGTCTTAATTTAATGTTGTAGAATCCTCAGAAAAGCTTTCATAATTGCAAATGATCTTAAACAGATGTTGTCGTTCAAAATAACTTTGAGCACCAAGTTATTATATTAAAGAAGGTACGGTGTTGTTACGATACGTAGTTGATTGTTTGCGATATAACTATTCGTAACATATTTCATTTGGACCTTATGATTACTGTTTCAAAATTATATCTAACCTAGATAATATTGGAAATTTAATATAACCTAACCAATAATAATAACCTAGTTTTAAATGCTATTTTTAACATTTTCTAGTTATAAGATACATTTTTTTTAAAAAAATAAGTTCCTGCGAAGGGGATATATTAAAACAAATTGTTGGTATAAACAAGCTCAGAATATATCTTATTAAAAATAAACTAAGCATATTTTATAAGTTCAAAACCTTATTTAAAAACTGCTATATTATCTTTTAGCATGGCATTAAATACGAGGAATTACATTACATTAAGCCATTGTGATCTTTATTTCGAATGCACTCGTGCCAAAATATAATACTTATTTATAAATAATATTACATATTAAGAATCATAAACCATGAAACAAGTTACTTATTTTTCATTGCGAGTTTAATATTACGAAGCACCAGACCATGTCATTCTAAAAACTTATGAGTTTTTGATATATTTAAAACTAGTCTTTCAATTTTACATAAATTAAAATATAGATATAATTTCAAGGTAGTTTTGAGAGTTTTTCTTTATATAATGAAAAATAGCATTTTCATCCAACCATTTTCAGTTCAATATGATATTCTGGTTTCTGTTACAAACCCAAACATTGGCTGCTATTTTAGTGTATTTTATTTTAGTGTATCGATACATATCGCATAATCCCAGTGGTGCGTATCACGGACCACACAGATTGAAGGGGTCATCACACGCCGTGTAATGTCATGCGTCTGTCATCGCGACTTTCAATATGAGCTTGGCGATCTAAACGTAAACACAGGAAAGCAAAGGGAGCGAATTTTTTTCATTTAGAGCTGAGTTATTTACGTTATATTCCATGAGTAGATGATATATATATTTTCATTTTTGAAAGATATGATTACTCGCATGGACAAAAGGTATTTTTATAATTCAAAATATGATGGAATACATAGAATACTGAAATTTGTATGTATTTTTGAAATGAAACCTTGAAACTGATTTTCATTTTTGATGTAAAAAAATAATCGTTAAAATTTTTTTTTACCCTATGAGGGATAAGTAATTTGGTTGAAGTGTAAGCTTGCTTTTACTGCATGAGATTAAAATTTAAATTTCTAAAGGAAAAAATAATTTGTTCAAATTTTATTAAATTATATTTTTGTAGCAGAAAATTAAAAATGACTTCTTACAAACGATGATTATAAATTATGAAATTTTTAAATTTAATAAAATTTCAATTTATAAATTTGTAAAAATAATGTGTGATGCAAGAAAACCTGACAGTCAGATTACGGGTGTATACATCTGTATACCTTGAAGGATTAGTATTTAGTACAATATTTAAAATAACATTGTTTTCTATCATTTACAATGATTTATATCTATTTGTAGAAATATGTCTTATAATCTTATTTATGCTAAAAACATTTCAATTCGGATTGTCAAGGGATTTTTAGTTAAATTAAAATCATAACAACTATTGGTATCACTTAAACATCAAGAAGCTAGTGTTATAATAAAAAAATACTAAATTAGCAGAGATAAAATAAAAAGGTTTTCCACGCATCAAAAAACAGACTGCTTTATCTCAATTTAACAACAAAAAAAACTCTTCGCTATCCTCAACTCCAATACACCCCGATAATGGACAAGATGAAAAGACAGTAGAGGTGAAACCCTAGCTCTTCAATCGTCAAGGATCAATACTGGTGTTTACGTGATAAAACTTCTTTACTTAGAGGAACAATGAAATATCTCACACGGAGAGTTATCCCACTATTCTCCATAATAAGTTATATATTTTTAGGACTTACAGATAAGGTTACTTAAAAGCAAAGTGGTGTAACTATCGTGTGAAATACTCCATTCTTTCTCGCGGACCCCATATTATGTGCTTATATACACGGTTAGATCTGGGTGGGATTTTGCAGGACACTTTTACCACAATAGTGCTTCTAAAGTGAACAACGGTATTTGTCTGTTCGTGTGCGTTATCCAAGGTGTTACTTGATGCAGGACATTTATGATGGATTTGGGTGCTTTGGAGGAAGGGAGGATGGCTCAGGGAGTTAGTTTGGAACTGTAGCAACTGATTTCAAACACATATGAAACTTGATTTTAAAATTAGAAGTATAATTGCAAATATGCAGGAAGGATAAAACTGCTCTCTCCAGAATCCGGACTGTACTCTTAAAACAAACGAGCGTTTTTAACTCAGTCTGATTGATTTTCACTCCTCCAGTCTGGAAAATGCACGTCTCCTTTTGGAGTACCTAAAGGTGTTACCTTTGTGTGTTAAACCTCCGACAGGATCACTCCAAACGAGTGATTTTAACTCAGTCTGAGATAATATTCACTCCTTTCCAGTGTCGAAAATGCACTTCTCTAACTGGAGTGGAATTCACTCTTTTGTTTTAAGAGTGTAGACTAACAAAGAGTTTAAATTTTGAGTACGAATCTAAGCTGTTCCCTGACTGCATCAACTGTCAATTAGGTGCCCAACAAAGTACGGAGCCCATACTCCAATGACATGAAAAGACACAATTGACGACCCGCTCTTTTCATTTTGAACTTTCTCATGATCAAACACATCTTGGATCTGGTCTATTATTGTACCAAGGATATGTAAAATTAGTTATAACCTGAAATCTAGTATATTCAAGACAAAAACTAGTGGAATTGATGTTTATTTGGATAATAAAGATTTCCTTTTTTTTCCCTTTTTTTTTTTGAGAACTGAATCGTTTAATAATCAAGTTTGGAAGAAGCTACTTTTTTGTATGGCTTTCGATTATTTGTTATATGCTTTTCGATGACGAATCTAGAGAATGGTAGTTTAAATAAAAAGCGTCAAAATCAAACAACCGATACAATCTATGTCCATATAAATCTAATTTTGTTAGAAAAACATTAATTTCATTTCTCATAACTTTTTGTGTATATTTAAAAATCTAAAATAAATAAAGTGCTACATTTCGTTACGCCGGTTATAGGCTGTTTGATAATCGGGTAACCCCCTTGTTCAATTCTATTTTGTATTTTAAATGAATGATGAATGTCTATATATGTTTAAAAATGGAAATAATTAAACATCGTATTTTTACCCTAAAATAACAATGATCCTTTTTTTAAAATGTGCCTGAAATTGTTACAACGAATCTAGAACTCTTACTTTACAAATACGTATTGGTTACAAGTTTATCACACCAATTATAAACGCTGTTTTATAGTTTTTCTTAGCGTGGGAACGGGGTTTAGGAAGCTTTCTGTTTGGTTAAACAATGAAGGTTGAGAAAAATAACAGTGATTTTTATGAAGTGGTAAAGTTTAAAAGATACTCAACTTCCAGAATATCTATGCATGTTTTGCTTTGTTTTAATACACTATAAACACAAAAAAGTGACTACCAACAACAGGCCAGAAGCCCAGAAAAGTTGGTCCAAAATTTACTAATTTGGTTTTACCAGTCTCCAATAACTATCAAAATTCTCATTGAATACTTTTACTCCACTCCCTTCAAATACATAAAACATAATTTTGGTAAAGCATTCCACTCATTGATAACTCTATTGTAAATATATAAATTCCTTACCTCCCGTTTAAAGGAGGATTTTTTTTAAATTTCTGACCTTATGTATCCTCTGATTTAAATATCTAAGTTCAAACCTAAGACCTCCTTGTCTCCCTGCTTGGTTAATTTGAATAATGGAATTAAATATTCTGTTGTTTTCTGACTTTCCTTGGAATGCATGCCTACAGATCTTAATCTGCTACCATAATCAATACACGATAAAGACTTAATATTTTTTTTAATTGTGTAAAAACTTTTCTTATTAATGATTTCCATACTTATTTGTATTAAAGACAATAAAAACAGCAATATATAACACGTTAGACGAAAATAACACCCACTGTGGTAATGAAAACTGGAGAGTTTTGACAAGCCAATTCTAATCTTGCTTATTAAATTGAAAAAATAAAATATACATCCCATTTGAATTTTCCTATTTCTCTTAAAACAAACGAGAGATTTTAACTCAGACTGCGTTATTTTCACTCCTACAGTCTTGAAAATGCACTTCCCCGAAAGGAGTGGATCCTTTGTGTGTTAAACCTCCGACAGAATCACTCCAAACGAGCGGTTTTAACTCAGTCTCAGTTAATATTCACTCCTTTCCAGCGTCGAAAATGCACTTCTCCTACTGGAGTGGATTTCACTTTTTTGTTTTGAGAGTGTAATGTACCTGAATATTCACCTTCAAAAATTACATACTTCAAGTATGAAAAACCTCCATACTCTTATACCACTCTCTTCCACAATCCCAAAAATTATTTCAGATATACCACAACGATCCACCTCCTTCAATCACCACATCTATATATTGGAAATCAGTATACCAAAAAGGCGGCTCCACTGTAATCACCCCAAGTGATTATATCGATTTTCCAACAGCAAGTGGAGCGTGAAAATTAACAGGCGCCGAGCCAGAAAAACGCCATAAAGTGGATGGTGCTTGCCCATTTATTTACGCATCCCAATTAACGCGTTATGCAAATCGTCATCGAAGCTCAGGCTGGCCACATGTCATGTCGTGACGTCACGTCTTGATGACAACGCCTCATGATCGCTGATGCGGAGGATTGCGTTTAATCCGAGTCAACTTGTTGGGTGTGATTGCTTTGCGCACATTTTCGGGTGAATTGGTTAATAAAATTGTTGGTTTTTTTTCTTTTTGGCTTTGAACTATTCTTTGCCAACTGCCATGTTGTAACGTCAGGTGTTGATGACAACTCCTTATGATCGCTGATGCGGAGATTTGCTTGTTTTGTGCGTGATTTCTTTGCCTACATTTTACGACAATTTTTCAGGATAAATTAGCTTTTAAAAAAGTGTAATAAATTTCGCTTTGGAGTTAATTTTTTTTTTGTTTAAGATGCCATATTGTGACGAAACGTTTTGATGACAACTTCGTATGGCCGCTAATGCCGAGGGTCGTTTTAATCCGAGTCAATATGTGGATGTAATTGCTTTGTGCATATTTTGTGATGATTATGAAATTAAATTCTTTAAAACCCAAAATTTTAACCTTTTGTAATAGGTTAACAAATAGTCTTTGTTTAAAATGCCCAATGCCGTATTGTGACGTCATGTTTTGATGTCAACTCCTATTGATCGCTGATGCCGGAATTATTTTTATCCAAGACAACTTGTGGTTTTTGATTGTTTTGTAAAAATGCTCATTGTGAATTGATTATTGAATTTATAATTTTGTTTTAAATGCCACTTTTCATGCCGTGATTAACGTTTCGACGACAGTGCATCATAACCTTAGCTGCGAAAACTTGTGAAGTTTCATTTGTTTTATGAATATTTTATGATGATTTAACGGATGAACTTTAAAAAAAATTAAAATTATTGGTTTTAAATTATTATTTATTTCAAATGCCACTAGACACATAATGACGTTAAGTCAAGTTGACACTGCATGACTCGCCACTGCATTCTAGGATGGTTTTAATACGAATAGATTTCTTTGGATAATTGTTAGAAAGGAATTATTTAATAAAATTGTAAAACTTTTAATTTAATTATTTTTATTTTTTAAACTTTAAATGAAAGTTTTAATTCAATTAATGGAAAATTAACTTGATTAAGTCAATAGAGCAAGAAACTTGCGTTTAAAAAAATCCAAAATGCTACTTAAATAAAATAAATTGAGGCTATTTTGAGTTTTAGTTTGTAAATAAGTTTGCGAAAAAAAATGCAATGCACTTTTTTTTACCAAGAGCAAATGATGTACCAATATTTTGTTTCTGATGTCGAGTATACTATATAGTTGTTAAATGATTGTATATTAAACTTGTAATTCAACAAAGTCATTTCGAACAATGCAGTACCTACTTAAAACAAATTTGAGTTTTGCTGTATCATTATAAATTATTATATAAGATAAAAAAACATTTATTACATTATATTTGTAAATGAGTATTTATTCACTTAAAAGAAACTTTTGTCTGATCATTTTAGCTTCAATTGAATTTTTTTTAAAAACATATTGTTGTTTAAACTAAATAAAGCTTAATTGTTATTACTCATGTTATAACTGTCCTGAAGAGATTAGCACTGCAAAAAAAGGTATTTTTAAAAGCTTTAAATATTCACATTTGTTTAATATGGTGCTCAAAGAGGTTCAGTGGATAACTATTTCTTATTCAAAATTTCAAAAAATTATGCACTCATAAAAACATGGTCAAATCCAAACATACACATTTTTATTCTAATTTGAAAGTATTTTACTGTTGCCAATTTCAATTTTGGAAATATTAGAAAAACAAAGATAATATTAGGAAGGAGTAGAGTGTTCATATTTTAGCAGTTCCAAACAACATTTAATGGTACTAATTGTAAGTTATATGTTTAACATTTTTAAAATTATTTCCCTCGGTTATATTAATTTAGCATTTTGAGTAGTATATGATACTTTATGTTATTTATAATTGCAAAAGATATGATAACCTTTTTAAGCATCACTACATGTATTTATTTCTCGAAATAATACAATTAACAAATAGAATAGTTTGTTTTATTAAATAGTAAATTTTATGTATGGATTTGCGTTTTATTTTATTTTATAAAAAAAAGTAGAAACGGCTTTTACATAGTCGACGAAAGAATTTATGCCAAAATCTACGACAAAATAAGTTTTGAATGATTTTAAACGCACTTATAAAACTGCCATTAACTCAAATAAAGATAAACTATTTCACTTATTACTATCAAATAAATACCAGTTCTTCGCACGGTCTAAAAAAAAGTTGTAATTGATCCACAATTTAATCCATTACAGGATAATAAACTTATGTTATTATTCCAGCTCGTTATAAAGTACAAAATACTGTTACTTATATTACCTTAAAAATCCAAAATAAAAACATACGCTGTAAAATTTACTCATAATAGTTATCATAATTTCCCTCATAAACATATATTACGTTTTAGCTTCATTTTGCGCCTTTTTGGTAAGAATTTGGCTAGAAAAATGATATAGCTACAACACACTTATTATACAGCTCTTGCACGACGACCTACGAACAATCAATCAATCAATATTATAAATTTAAAAAAAAGGCTCGTGTGGGGCGCGTTTAAGTAAGATTTTGGTGAGAATTTAAAAGTAATGCTCCCAATATGTTTAAATGTATAAACTTTACAGAAAACATGTATGTCATAAATTGTTCAAAAATCTAATAAAAGTTTTTAAAGATCAATTGTTTTGGTAGAAACAAAACGAAGTAAAAAAACCAGCATTGCTACATTTAATCTTTTTCAGTATAGTAAATGGTAATTTTCTGTTTTCGGTTTCAAATGTATTTTGTAAGTGAATTTAAAAATTGCTTTCAGCGAATATATTTGTTCCATCTATCAAGAGCATTAAGTTTAATTGTATTTTCAGGTCACAATAGTTTGAAAAGCATCTGGTTTTCATAACATGAATTTGTTTCATCTCTTAAAACATAAATTTTAAATAGTACGTTTAAAGTTTTTTTAAAATTATTTTTATGATTACATTTTATATATAATAGATGTGTTTGTGAATTGCTTTCCAGTGCATTGCGATAAGTATAACAAAGTGTGTAACTTGAAATATGAAAAGTATTTACATTTAATAACCCGAAATATAAAGCAAACCATATGTTTCAAAAAATATGTTTATGTATAAGGTAGACTAACCAAAGAATGAACGCTTAAGCACAATTTGTTTTAAGAAAATTCATACATTTTAAGAAAATATAGCTTGTGGATTTATGACAATGTGAACACATCTGTCATTATATGTAAATTCTAGAAAAAAAGGAGGTGACTTTGTATTGCATTGCTTTGGTCTTTTGGGGGGTCCAAATAAAAAGTGGTACAAACGCCAAGTGAATGAACAGTACTTTTACCAGTGAATGAACACAAAAATGTCCTGTCAATAAACATGTTGGACCATTAATGACAATGACAACCAATCAGATGTCAGATAGCTTCCTACTAGATGAGAGGAAGTCATTGTTGCCAATCCATCCAGTGGAATGATTTTTAATCCTTGCTTTTTAAATGTATTTACCAACTGTTCATTCACTGGGGTCTGTTCACTCACTGGTCAGTCTACCTTATTTTAGTTTTAAGAAGTTACATCTTACATACGATGTAATTGTTTGGTTGGAAGCTCCTGTTGTTCTTCTAAATAAGTAGATTATAAAATAACATGTCGCCCCGGTGGCTCAATCGTTAGGATGGTAGCCTTTGGAGCTGCTGGGGTCCGGTTCGAATCCCGGTCAGACAGGGATGTGTGTGACCGTCAATAAATGTTGTTATTTGTCTATATGTTTCTGTTGTCCTTTCTTTGTGTGTCTCTTGTGCTCGTTAAAACTCTTTCTGTGTCTGTCCCACTTGACGAAAGCGTATAAGCGGTTCTCTGAACAAGCACACAAGCTGGAATATATATGTACCTACCAATACCCATAAAACAACATTAAATTTCATAGGCATAGGTAGAATAAGATTGGTAATGTATTTTTTATTGCAATCTATATCATTTGAATATAAGTAATTAAAAATCAAACAATTAAAATTTACTATAATAAAATTATCTTTTTAATAAAACAGGACTATTTGTAATATATCTTTAAGCATACTAATTAGTAGAAGAAAACGTGTCATCGTGCTATGATAAATCTTGCTATTTCACTCTAAAACTAAAAAAAGCTCACAAAGATTTCATAAAAGTTTATTAAATTAATAAACAGAGATCATAGAAATATAATTATGCATTTATTTCAATGTTAATCGTTAAATACTAAAGACCGCTTACAAACTTCTGAAGTGCATATTGTTATTTTCTTAGTTCTACAGTATCATTAGATAATATTTATTTCAAGTTTCATTTTGCAAAAAACATGTTCATCTAATGGTGCACTTAGTACAAGAAAATAAAAGTAATTAAAATTTCGTGTATACGTATTATGTTTCTGCAAAATAAAACTTAAATCTTCCAACTAATTGGCTTAAGAAATTAAAGTACATTCCCAACATTTAAATTAGTGTAATATTTTTCAATTTATGTTTTTTGTAAATGATTTCATATGCCTAATACTTTGTTATTATTTTTTAATATTAGTGCATTTTAAAAGTAGTACATTACAATTAAAACTGTAAAAGAAAATGTTTAGATTTTAAAAGATTTATTTATAAAGCCCTTATAAGTAGTTGCCTTTTAATGTATTTATGAGTAATTATGTAATAATAATGTATAATTATTTATTTTAAATGCAAGCGAACATTTTATAAATTTCAATTAAGTATAAAATATAGGAAATGTAAGTACTTTGATTTAAATGTTCGCTGCCAGTTAAGTCACATAATTTATATAGTTTAACGAATAGGGTTTTGTGAAATTAATAAGATACCAAAAATATCGAAATCTTATAGTATTTTTTAATCACACTTATTTGTGTTGAATCATAAATATTTTGTGATTGTTTGTATTAGGGTATTTCCATGTAAAATTATCCTGTCTGTAGTGTAAGTCACGCTTTTAAAAAGTGACTATCATTAAATGAAAAAAAATGTGGAATAGTTGATTTACACGTAATGTAATGCATTTAATTTAATATGGTTTTTTTTAATTAAAAAAGATTTTAATCTCCTCTTAAATCGTGACTTACACTACAGTTCCAGGGAATTAGCCATTAGCTTTCTTTTGAAAGGCAAAATAATGCTATTAAAGTTTTGAAACTAAGTAGTCTCAATATATAATTTCTAAAATATAAACTCCGTTTTGTTTTTTCGAATATTTAAGTATTATATTCCATTTCTCAATAATTAAATATATTAACTCGTTAAACAACACTGATGCAATAAAAATTAGTTCTTCAGATGGAATTTCAATTTCAAGATTAATATACGGTTATTTTGAAAATAAGTAATTCTGAATTGCAGAAATTTCGAAGCATCAATAGTGTTCAATAAATAAAAGATTTTTTTTCACAAAAAATTAAAATATAATCCTGTTTAAATATAATAAATATTTGAAGAGTTTGTATACAAAAAGAGAACATTTCCACTCTATTTTCAAGAACTATTTTGCACAAAATTCTGAATCTTCGGAATGAATGCTATCTTATTGTGTCGAAATCGAATCGTGTGTCGCATTTTTATCGAAATGAAAATAATATATTAATTATTATCGAATTCATTTTCAATTAATAATACTATATTTGTCAATATTTTTTGTGGTATGCAAAATATGGTTTTTCGCCTTATTTTGCAGTGATTGTGGTAATATTCTCCTTTTCAAACAATTCCTCCATTTGTAAACAAATCAAATCACTAATATCATACAAAAAAAAAAACTATAATTCTCATTTCACAAGTGCTTTATACAATACAATATAATACATAATTCATAATGTCCGATAATGTCTTAAAAAACTAATAGAGTTCATCATAAACCACAAAGTCTTTTCTTAACTATCTTTACATTATTGCTCTTCATTAAATATCATCACAAGTTATTGGTCAGCATGTAGCTCTCAGTCTATGGTCCATGCTTAGCACATGCATGTATGCTAACTTTAGTAGGTAGACTATATTCAATTTTTAGGCCATATTTTACATTCAAAGACAAAAAATGCTGATTAAAATGAAAAAAACACTTACAGGGCTTCGTAATAGTTTTTTTTTAAATTGCCAATGACACAAATGATTATTTTGCAAACACTATTAAAATTTCTTACGCAGGTTCAAAAAATATATATATATTCCTAGTAGCTTCAAGAACTGCATGCTTACGTTTCTTTTTATTTTTGATTTTAGATTGAGCCATTTTTTTCATATTTCGGACACCAAAACCTGATAAATAGTTTTATCGAATTCCAAAAAGATGATAAAACATTTCAGCACGCAGCCGTTGAATCTGCTGGTAACCATTTTTTTGGTGAAACTTAGGGCAAAAATTTTTTTAAGTTAAAAAATTTTGAAGTCATATAATAATTTATTTTATTTGATAATGGTAGGCAATGGTATCTGCTAATGCCCAATAATAATTTGTTTGGAAAACTAGTTTAATTTCCGGTCATTGATATTTTTCAAATACGCGCGTAACTATTGTTTTTTCTTGTAAACGAGCATCTTCCATCATTGAATGTAATACCTAAATAAACCTACATCACTTTATATGCTCAGGCATATATATAGTCCATACTCAGCATATAGGCGATGACAGGGAATGTGGCGGACCGAGAAATGAATTCCTCTCCATAGCGGCCTGATGGTGATTTGCCGCGGCGGAAACTGCGGCCGCATGTGCGGCGGCCGCACTTTCACTCGCCCACGGTTGCAAAGTCTGTAATGCGTGTAGAGATGCGTTGCTTATACACAGTTGGTCTCTGGACTGGTCGTAGATGGATTTGGAGACCACTTCGGCTTGCAGGGACATCATGAGACGGTTGGCGGCTTGGCGCTCGGCTTCCCGTTCTTCGGCTGTTTGGCGCCTGTTTGGAGAAAAATGCGTCATTAGTGGGAGGTATATTATATAATAATGTAATTATTAAAATATGTCTTATAAAGGTAATAAATGCTTTTTAATACAAGTAAGAAATGCAGCAATGCTGTCACAAAATTAAATCGATAAAATTACATTTATTAAAAAAATATCAAGTATTGTCCATTTATGCATGCACACATCAATTAACCAAATAAAAATAGATTAAAAGAAACTTTTTGTTATATCTATGTATTATTCATTAAATCTAACTTTCATTTAATTTATCAGGTCTACACTTGTTTACATTAATTTATTAAATTAAGATAATTTCAAGTTGGAATCCCAAAATCTTTACAAATCTAATAGTTTAAATATGTAAAAGTTTAAATTAAAAGATATTTTTTAAATCAGGACTCCAAAAAACATTAAATACTTTCTAGCAATAATATTTGATTAAAAATAATTTTACGATGTGCAGTTCAACTACATTTTTTTAATCCAAAACATAAATATTATAAATTTTAATTACATTAATAAATTTCAATAACTTAAAGGGTCAACACCAGCTTATATTATACCCAGAAAAATAATTGGTACAAAATATTAAGCAGTAATACTTTCAATTTTTACAATAAATAGGCTAAAACGTTTGTCATCTAGAAAAAATGCATTCTATTAACCTCAAGGTAAAAGTTTGTACTGACTTTAACGCTTATAACCACGATCCAAAAGTACTTAAAAACAACGACATATCTTTTTCTTCTTCTGAAATACACTTTCTACTGTGTTTTTTTTTTCAATAATACTCATTGTATTGGAAATTTTTACGACAGCAATTTCTACTTTTTACAACTTCTTTATTAGTGTCCTCGGCACTATCACTTATAGGTACATCATTTTACTTGAATTTTCTTATAAAAGGTAGACTCATTCGTTAACGAAGCATATAATTGGGCTATTAAACATGCCTATAAAGTTACTTAATTAAGGTTAAGTGTTCTTGGTCTTAATATTTTTTTACTAGGATCTTTTACTTGAAGTAATCATTATGTACTTTTTAATGACTATTAAGACACGAAAGCTGAAAAATGCATGGGGCCAGTGTTTAAAAAAATTATCACAATATAATAGATTTATGTAAGTAGTTCATATAAATCTAGTTTTATGAACGTAAGTTTATGATACGGGACAAACCAGAAAACCTTCTACTTGAGATATACCAGAAAACTTGCAAAAATTTCAATTAAAAAAATTATTTATTTTTAATTGTTTAATTACATAAATGTGCGAATACCAATAATGTATCGGATACTTCTATAATTGATTAAATCTTTTCAATCTTTGAGTATTTTCTTCGGCAATTTAACTATTATCAATGTTTCTAAATTACTTCGATTTCTGCTTTCTTTTGAAAAAACAAACTTTTGGTTACAAAACTAATCTTAACTCAATGGCGCGACAGACCATAATAGGATCATCAGGACTTATCCTGCTGTTTCTATTTATGCTCTGCTGATAAAGGTTTTTGGGGTGTAAAGCGTACCGGTCAAACCTTACGTGCAAAACACCAGTGTTTAGTTTCAAAGCGTACTTGATTCCTTTAATTGCACACCTTAAGAGTCATGAAGCCGAATTTCACCCCTTGAAAATCGTAATGTTATTCCTATGGAGAATCTTCTCCGACTAATTGCCGCCACAATTTTAATAAAGGCCACTAGTTTCTGGCACCATTTTAAAGAACAAAAGAAGTCAAATGCTTTTTAAGAAAAAATTTTGTGAAAATCACATATTGAGTATTTTTAATAATTTTTTAAAGTTTGGAAATCGTTGAAGAATACTGATGTCCTAGTGTGTGACGATGCAACTCAGTCAAAAATAAAGATACTGCAATAATTACAACTTTTAAACACAATCGAAATTTTTATTTTTCAATTCATAACGAAATAAAATTTTTAATTTCAACGTTTGTATTTTTAAAAAAATTGAGAAAAATAGTTACTAATTCGTGAAAGCGAATTATGGCAGCCCCACATTTGGCGATCAACGGCCAATGTGTTTGCCAAGTCAATTAGTGTCAGATCTTTTAACATCTGGAAGGGGTTTGGATTTGGAAAGGGGATCTGTGAAAGGGGAAGAAAGAACCTGCGGGCATTTCGAAGAAGTGTCTTTGTTGCTCTCTCTCTCTGCCTCTCCCCGATTGACCAGTGACAACGCTTTGCCGCGCTATAATGCTTCTGTTATGTTTTGAACAAAATAGAGGCATGTCCAACATTTGACGATTGGAGAAGTCACCTACTTTGTTTAGGGCACTGGAAAAGATTTCTGGTGTGAGGATAAAATTGAGTTCTGTCTTGAGTTCGTGTAAAGCCATTTTCGAACAGTAAAGTCATAAATGGATACATTAACAAGGGACATTATAAAAGTGCCCCTGTTTTTACTTTTTTTGTGTGTGAAACTACGGTGCATTACTATTTTCGCCACGATGCACAATAGGGCAAAAGTCGCATAAGATGGCCAAAAGTAGATATCGGATTTTAAGCAAGTCTTAAACAATTTCATTGTACTTTATGATGATAAATGAAGTTTTGTCAAGAAATACATTCTGTCGCCGTCGTGTCACGCCTCAATGAATATTACATACTTGCCAACGGGTTACGGCAAGACGGTTTGACCGTACAATGTACGGATTTTTAGTTGTAAGATTGTACGGACAAGTGAAAATATTGACCAATTTTTTAAAGAAACCTCTCTCTATATATTTTTTATTTATTTTCTCATACTAAAGCAACCAAAAACATACGATTTAGCCTGACCGACCTTCACTTTTCAAACTTTAAAGTAACAAAATATTGTAAGATTTAAATGACCCAAAATTGTCCGTAACTAGATTTGAGTTTTATACCTGTACATAGTCTAAATGCCGCATGTACTCCTGTAGTATGGTCAAGTAATTTTAGAAAATATAGTTAATTAAGGAGGGCCGAATTTTGCACAACACAAATTTGTCACCAACCCTCAGTCCATATCAATAAAAACTAAACTTAAATTTCAACAAAAAGAAACCTTCAAATTTTAAAGTTTAATAATAAATATCAAATTTTCATTACAATTTGAAGATTAATTTAAGATTCGATTACAATAAGACTTCCTCAAATACCAGCTAACTCAACTGCCAGTGCAATCCAACAATAATTCCTGATTCACTTATTTTACTGCCTAGCAATTTAAAAGTATCTAAAAAATAAATTAAATTTCTCTGCTAGTATTTTCCAAAACATCTATTATTAATCTGAATGTATTTAAACTATTTTAATATAATTTGCACATTAAAAAACGGTGTCTATTAACTGTAACTCCTGTAAATCTACTCCTGTAATTCTACATGATATATGCATGTAATGCTAACAAAAATATATTATGTGTTTTACAGCACTATTTTAAGTAATTATTTACTAGACATTTTCTAGGATTTTCTACAGATTTTTTTTCACAGTGTACATTACAAAAGTGCCATTGTTTATACTTTTTTGTGTGTGAAAATACGGTGACCCCTATTTTCGCCACGGTGCACAATTGGGCAAAAGTCGCATTAGATGGCCAAAAGTAAATATCGGATTCTAAGCGGATTTTAAACAATTTTATTATACTTTATGATAATAAAAAAATTGTCAAGAAATACTGTCGCCGTCGTATCACGCCTCAATAAATATTATCTGATGCCCAAAACTCTCCGAAAGAAATCCTTTCAAGAATCATATAACTGAAACACAATAAAATCGTCATATTTTTATTGAAAATCATAACATAAAATATTTCCTTATGATAGTTATCTATTGTTTCTAGGTGTTATCTATTTGAAGCAAATTAAAACCATGATACTTTTAACTATTTTACATCGCCATAATTTTCGACTTTATATTTCTTCAACTGAAAGTTCAGATGAGTGAAAAAAATTCTTCAATTCTTTTATCTCTGAATAATCTACATTGCTTGATAGCTGAAGAATTAGAAAACCAAGTTCATTACTTCCTTTCGAAATGAGAAGTGAGTGTCATAATTTAATTTCCAAACTACTTTGTATTAGATTTGCATGTCAAGCAATAATATCTCCTTTTGGAATATACCCCAATATTAAATTTTTAAAGCTTTCTCGAACACATATTCTTGAAGAAAGCATACATTCTATGCATCATATTGTGATTGCAGGAAACGTCTGTCACCCATATATAGACTTTCCACATGTATTTGTACAACAAAAAAGAACTGTAAAGTATTTAAAAGAACTATTACTTTATACATAACCTTAACAGACGAAAAAATTTTATTTCAAAGAAAAAAACATTTTTGGGGGGATTCAGCACTCACCAAAAGCAAAATTCGGATTTTCGACCCCACTTCAACAATTTCATTACACTATCTTTCATTTTCTTTAATTTAAATTATAAATTAAGCCAAAAACGAGTTCTTTTTCCCCGAAAACTATTTAAAACCGCCGCGGAGGTTTTAAAAAATATTCGGCGCGCCGAATAAGTCGCAAATGAACACATACTGCAAAACTTTAAAATAAACCAATACTTCAACTTCATTGAGTAGTCAAATAGTTTTAATTTTTGCAATTTTGTTTTAAAACATTCAAAAATTAATTTTCAGAAAAGATTTTTTTTTTGCCATAAAAAAATGTCTTCTTTAGTGCAATCATTATACAAAAGATTAACTATTAATCACGTAATATGGTTTCAAAAACTAATATCCCCTTTTCAGAATTTTTCTCTTCTACAAAACACTGTGGCAAAAGCAGCTTGAGTCCTATAAGTTACGGCCCTGCTTGAGTTTCAGAAGGAAACCAGCTAAAATGGCATGTAACTAAAACATCCAGAATCCGAGAAAACCTCCCGTTCAAAGTTGTCCTTATCTCTAGGGGGGAGGGGGGCTGTAAATCCAAACCCTTAGTCAAAGACGGGTAAACTTGAAACGGCCCAAGGGAAAAGCAATTATTCGTAGAGGGGGCCTCAAATTTCATTGGCGATAAAAAAAAAGCTCGCTGATGGATTGCAATCGCGCCTAATAGGCGATAAAAAGTTTTTTTTAGTTTAAAAACACAGCGACACCTGGTTTTGGAAAAAGTTGGAAAAAGAGTTCGTGCAGATGACTTCATGATTCTTAATACTTCGCACTTAGATAATGCTGCGACTTAAACTAAGCACCTTTTCATAAACTCATATTAAAAATGTCAAATTCGATACCCAACAGAAGCGGCCTTCTATTATTAAATTTATTATATAAAAACGATTTTTTTATTTCTTTAGATTAAAAGGTAAATAAAAAATTGTTGGTGCCGCAGATAACTGTTTTTGGAATCCAACCAAAATATCCGGCTTTGTGCCATTAAAGCATACATCTCCAGAGTAGAAAGAATAAAAGCGAACGAGAAGACTAACAACAATAGAAAAAACTTTACCCTCAATTCTATTTGTTATTCAAAAGTGAATTGAAAAGCATCAGATAATCGAATAACACTCCCTCTGAATTGTCTGCCGAAATTGAAGCACGGAAGCATCTTCTATACTTCATATAACTACTGCATCATAAAGCCTCTGCATCAACATGCTTGTAGGGCATTGGGAGAACAAATGGGTAGGCCATAGCAACAATGACCTATGTCTATCCTTCTTACTTGAACAATTCTTGTCCTCCAACACTTATTCGTTCCTAAAATTTCTTATCTGATTTCATACTTTAGCTTTTCTGAAAGTATTCTACTTGGGATTTACCTTCTTGGGCTGAGCAAGCCTACGATAGCCACATGCAAATACTATTAGAATAGGTAGGCCGAAACAGGCACCTAACATGAATCTCGCACTAAGTTTGACTAATCTAATCAAAGCAGTTTCCTGACTTGACAAAATTTCGACAGTGATAATCCAAATGGAATCACACATTTTCGTATCTATCTCCGTAGCAAAATCCAATAAGTAGAGTTAGGAGGTATTGACTTGTGCCGGTATTATTCTGAATTATCAACCTATCCGGCAATAAAAGCACGCCATAAACCTTCTGCATCGGCATGCTTGTAGGACATTGAGCAAAAACGGAGACATTGTAAAGAACAAATCTGCCTCCTAGATATAGTATAATGTCTATAAGAAAACAAGCATTTGATGTGGTTGTGATCATATGGTATGCGATTAAGATAAATATTTGAGGGATCTATTGTAGGAGTCATTGAGTTATTCCTTCCCGGATTCAGTGATATTCGATGCAGTACTCGAATCGTACAAGCCTCTCAAACGGCTTACGTGGGGAAATAGACTTTACTGCAGTAAGAAGCGTGTGCTTATTTTAGAGATTTTGATGGTTCTAATAGTAGGGAAATGTCTTTTATTTTACGACATTTTGTTCCAAGCTGCGCATATAACTGTAGGAATCGTGATTTTTCTTCAATTTGAAATATAAAAATTTTAAGGGAGATAAAATGTAACTCTAGAAAAGAATTTTGTTTTATTTTCAGATGAAAATTTGTTGGACTACTGTAGGTACATGAAATGTTGGAACATTCTTATAGCACAATAAAAATTTCATTATATTGACAAGAACTTGAATCTTTTTTATAACGTACTGAGTTTAATACTCTGTCAATACTGCCAATAGTTATATATCATGAATATTTAAAGTGCCTTGATTAATCGTAAATAAAATATTCATGTTAGCCATCATTACTAAATATATATTTTTCCCAAAAATTACACCATCTTCCTTCAATTTGCCTAGCAGCTGTAACGTTATCCGATCATCTAAGATTCTAAAGTTAATGAAAATTACACCGATTTTCTATTGCACCAACGAGCATCGGCCTAGCTTGTTTTCATGGAACCGACTGGCATTTAGCGAGGCTAAAAAAAAGCACTAAATGTGCTGGATGCCTCTGATTGACAACATCTCGAACCATTTATTACCTCCTCAGGCAAGCAAAAGGTGAATATGAATCAGACATCAATCCACAAGGCAGCAACTAATAGCTCCAAACTACAGGAATACCTTATCCCAAATGATGTTGCCATTCAGGCTCGTCAGGAAGCTACAAGTTTAATGAAATGGTAATAACTTGGTTAAGAGAGCTACTGTAACCCGCATGCCGATATCTAGGGGTGCTGCTGAATATATTCTGCTGGCGCATCGATGCATGAAGGCTCTTACCGTGATAACCTTCTGCATTATACATTTTCAATGAGCTAAAAGGAATGGCTGTTGGATGGGAACATCGTTAATGTTGCTCAAGTTTGTATTTGCGAGTTGCCCCAGGGCCTTATTTAAACGTTTATATATTTGACACTACCATAGCTAATACGTGAGAGGATGCTTTTTATTTAGTTGGTCTATTAACAACCCATTTTGAAATAGTTGAAATTGACTTTGAACACCAACCAATTACTTTGTAGGTGTTTTTTTTTTAAGTTAGATAACTTTACATAAAATGTTATAGAATCAGATATTATATGGTATACAGATTTGAGTAAATGTTTTGGTCAAGGTGATATGATAAATGTTAAGTCAGATGAATACGCAGTTGTCTAAAATTATCTTTAGGTAGATTGAATTATCTTCTGACTTCACAAATGAGCTATATATATTTTGGAGAAATATGTTGCATTTTTTTGTGTTACAAACTTTAAATTAGCTTTTGTTTGTGTTTGATGCAGTTATGGAGTTTTCTTCAGTTTTAGAAATTAAAAATATGTCTTGTGAAATTGGATTATCCCGAATTCTACTGCAATGTATTCGAAACATTTTGACTTACAAGCGAGAAAAATTATTGAAAAAGAATTCTATATAATTTATCTTTAAAGTAAGTTAAAGTTCACGAAAATTTCTGTTTATTATTTAAAAATTTCTGAAAAAAATTTAGTTAAATATTTTTTTCTGGTTTTTTCCCCCAAAATCTTATAGTTTATTTGTTAAGTACACGCAGATAAAAAATAGAGTTAAGTAGTATTTATTTTCGACAAACTTCTCAAACCAATGCCTATGCGTCTAAAATACGACAAAAACATAACCAAAAACATATCCCTGATTCTCCCAAACCTATCAGAGAAAATGAAAAAAAGCGTTTAACACTCAACGAAAGGCGCACCCAGGCAAGGCAAGTCAAACACACTTAGGCAAAGGTCAAAAACAACAAAACGCGTCTTCAAAAAACGTCGTTAACATTGTCTATCCACTGCGTGGCATCTAAATGGGAAAGGCTACAGGACTCAAATTAAATGCATGGCTCCCTGAATATAATTTGCGACGGTCTGTTGTGTTGCGGCGCGGAGATTACTGTGATAAATGGGGCTCGTTTTCTGTGTTGTCTCATGTGCATTATTTCAGACGCGTCTTTGACGATGAATAAATGTTTCTTAAATCGCCGGTTAGTTTTCGAACGGGTTCGTCAAGCAAAGTGAATTCGGTGGTGTGATTCTTTGGGTATGATGTCTTATTTAAGAGAATCATTATCGCTAAAATCATTGAGATTGTTTCATTTGTGGAAGCCAACATTAGGAAATATTGAATTAAATGTGATTCATTGTACCTTTGGTCTATGAACTGTTTTACATACTTACAGTATCAGCAAAGTGAATTCTGTGGTGTGATTCTTTGGTATGATGTCTTATTTAAGATAATCATTATCGCTAAAATCATTGAGATTGTTTCATTTGTGGAAGCCAACATAGGGAAATATTTAATTAAATGTGATTCATTGTACGTTAGGTCTATGATTTGTTTTACATGCTCACTATATCAGTTGCGGCCCATGAAATGACGTCAGTGTTGCTAATTAGTATATCATCACTTTATCAGAAATATGAGAAGTGTTGGCTCATAGTTGTAAATAAATAATTTGTAACATATTATATAGTTATTTTCAGTATTGGAACCTTTGATGCTTCTGATGTAACTATTCTGCCAATGTTAAATTTTCTCCTGAATTTTTCATTCCTCTCCAGAAATATTACACGCAACAGCGGCCCTATCGATGTAGATTGCTATTGCATAAAGAATCTTACAGCTTTTCGGCGTTTTAAAAATGAATTATATTAAATTTTGAAATGTTATTTATGTTTTTAATAAATATTTTTAAATAACCTTATGTATATTAAATTGACTTTAGCAACAGCAAAATGTTGAAAAGATATTAGTTTTAGACAAAAACAAACATTATTAACTAATGCAAAGCTGTAGCTGCTTTTAGTTAATATTTTTAAGTCACCTTATGTACATGAATTTTACTTTAGAAACAGTAAAATGTTGAAGAGATATTAGTTTTAGATAAAAACAAATCACTATTTCCTAATACAAATTGTAGATTCTTATTCAATTAACAAATACAAGTTCTAAGAAGTTGGTACCTATAAGAATACAGATACCTAATACCTTAGACATAACCAATTTTTTTGAAACCGCGAAATTTTACAACCATACTTTGCAGTTTAATTGCAAATTTAGGCAATCATTCATGAATCTGAAGCTCCTCTACAACACTAGAAAATCACAAAAAAGCAGCATGACTTGCTACAAATGTTTGCCTTACAATTTCCTATTTCCAATGTTTACCCTAATTATTCATACATCAAGACTACCCAAGAATCATATACACACCAATTGACAGTGGTCCGTCTCCCTGCAATCACCAAAGATGCAGGCCCAGGTAGTGAGTTACCTGGCGCCTGACGTCTAGCCCGTGATTACAGGTACTCCTCCCTTTAAACTGAGGGTTTGCTCCGGGGCCTGTGTCATTGCCTGGGCAAGGCGCCTGTAATGCACGGAAACGAAGAAAGGCCAGATAACTGTTATGATTATGACTGAAGAGTATGTCCAGACGTGGTTAGGGCTCTGTTCCCTTTGTGCTGTGACCGATAATCAGGGTCGCCAACCAACTTACAATGTATTTGTTGCGGGTTTGTGTTTTTCTGTAAAGGTATTTCCTCCCTGGAGCAATGGAAACGTGGCAATGCGGGATGAAGGAGATGGTTATTCAATACGTATATGCATAAAGGAGGGCTATTGAGGAACATATTCTTATTATGTAAGGTCATGTCAGCCTGTTAGGGATGTTAAAATTCGGGTTGTAGGAAAAATATTGCTTAAAGGCAGCAAAAGGCTTTCTGCGTCACAGCAAGATTTTTGAAAAGAAAAAGCACACTCAGAAAAAAAAAATTTCAGTAGAAAAGTTGCATTTACACAATTAATGAGTTATGTTAAAACAATACAAAAGTTTTATGGCAACTAAATGATAGCTCATGGTCAGTACAAAAATTGTGTTAAAGGCGCATCAGCACAGAAATATTTGTGGCAGATTATTTTACATCCACACAATTATTTTCAGGATACTTCTTATTCCAATCAATTAATTCTATGTGGTTTTGTGGTTTTTGTGATTTAAAAATAAGAATAATTTTTGGTTATTTTTCAATATTTTTTATAATTCGTGAGTTACAATCAATTAACTTAGCCAAGAAATTTTAACAAATTTAATTTCCCCAATTAAAGTCTCCGAATTAAATTTATTTTTTCATTAGTACTTTATTTTAATGCAATTGCACAATTTTATTATTATCGGTGGGTTTTCTATCATCTATAAGTAATATTGGAGGGATATACATTAACTGAAATATTAAAGAAATTTCATAATTTTTAATGATACTTTAAAAAAATTAATTTAAATGAACCATATCTATCATTGCTTAATTTTCTTCGTAGAGTTACAAATATAACTAAAATAATTTAAAACAAGAGACTAACTTCTTGGTTGTGTCATTGCCTGGGCAAGGCGCCCGTAATACCAGTGATTACGACTGATGTTCAGAAAGTGGTTAGAGCTCTTTCCTGGCTTGCCTTTGTACTACGACCGGTAATCACCATCTTCGAATGTGTTTGTTGTGGCTTTTTTTGTTTCGAAATACATTTTCTGAGGTATTTCGTCTCAGGAGCAATGTTACTGTTGATGACTCAGATAACAGTTTAAGAGTATATGAAAGATTTTAATTATCTTAAATTATTTGTGAGAGCGTAGCGTTTTGTGGTTGTGAGATCAGGCAAAGAGAGAGAGAGAGAGTAACTATTAAACTTTCAAAAAAAAATTTAGATGGCTATATTTTTATTAGTAATTGCATTAATTCAAGTTTTGTGTTTTTAAGCAATCTTGTAAAAAAAACTACTTGATTGATTAAAGATGGTTAATTGTAAGTTGTGTAACTTTTATTTTAGGATTAATTTTAAAAAAGTAGGCCAGGAAAACTTTTCAGCCTTTAAAATATTTTGAAAATATTCAGAAACTAATTTATTAACAAATGTAATAATCAAACGTTTAACAGACCACAAGACATTTAAACTGAAATGGAAAAAAGCTGCTAACTGTTAAGAAGAAACGGCCAAGTCCTTTGATAACTTATTCTACTTCAAACTGCATATGTTTATTCTGGCTATACTGAATGTCTTAAAATTATCTTCACTTTTTGTATTATTGTTTTTATTTACATATTTAAGTACAATGGTCGTATAAATACTGTGTACAAAAATGTATTCAAATAAACATGCTATAATTTTCGATATTGCAATTTATTTTATGTGTTAAACATTTTGTTTAATTTATTTCGCAGAAAGTATGAATAAACAATTAAGATTTTCATAACACAAAAAGGCGTTTTTTAAGTAAACAATCTATCATAACTTTATGATAACCTTAAATCGGGAACATTAGAATTCTCACCTTATTATAAACACATTACTATTTCAGCAAAACAATTGATCTGAAACAATAAACCTGTAAAATCGCTTTGCACGTCTTAGCGTAACACCCAGTAGAATATCTATAATCAGGAGCCAGGTGCATTTGGGTGGCATAGCGTAAAAGATGCAAACAAAGAAAGAAATCTTCGAAATAAAAAACAATAAAAATCGCGAAAGCATCCAGATTTGGGTGGCACGGCGAATTGCACATCGACGAGTAACACAGAAAAAATCCAGAGTTTTTTAACGCCCTGCCCTTTTTCGAATTGACTGTCTTCGGTTTTAATTTTTTTCTTAGATGTGTCTCACTACCTTCCCTCTTTTTAGTTGTTTATAGAGATTTATAGTAGATAGTATTTCGAGGTGGGGATTTTTTCGGCTTCGTTTTGTGAAAAATAACGTTATGCTTATTAAAAATTACTTTTTGGCGTAATTGTTCATAAAAGAGTTATTTTTTCCTTCGCTGAATGGGTGTTGCTTAGGTGAATAGTTTCATGATTTATTATTGAAGATCACTATCCTTATATACGTTCCCACTTTGTATAGAACTTGCGTAGTTTACAAGTGCAAAAAGAAACATTAAAGCAATTAAAGAAGGAAATTTCTTGGAAATATTTTTTGTAGCTTATTATACATTGCGACCGTTTTAAAGTTTTATTTAAAAGAAATTTAAATAACACATGGATTTATGTAATAAAATCAAAGTTCATGTATAGTGCTGTGTAGTGTAGGTTTAAACACTAACAATCCTTTACTAAATACCTTTTTCTAAATCTAAAAAGTCTAAAAAGTTAAGTAGTTTTGACTGTAAATTTCAATACTAAAAGTTTCAAAAAAAAACTTAATACTAAATCTTTAGCTCTTTTTGAGAGATTTTTCTTAAAAAAATTTCAATTTATCGATGGCCAATCTGTTTATTAAAAATAACTTTAGTTAGTTATGTAAAACAACAGTTTAGTATAGTTTTAATTTTAAAGTACATGGAACAACACTAAACAAGTTAAAATAATGACTTTCATGCACTCCCCTTTTATTACATTTCTATTCATTATATATGAGATAAAAACCATTGAATTCGATGCCTCCAATTTGCTGTGTAAATTTGACAAAGTAATAACTCTTATTTTGAACTAAGAATAGTAATAAAATCAAAAGATGAGGACATTATACCCGAGCGGTCATTTTTTCCTAAAAATGACTGCAAAAAATTGCTCGTTTGAAAGATAATCCTTAATTTTTATTGTAAAAGGCCTTCTTCTTTTTCTCTCTTAACCCTCACTACTGAATCATTGAACAAAATATCAACGAATGTTAAGGGTTGTTTTCGAATATGTTAAAATATTTCCGCACTAAACAAAAGGTTATGGGACAGTTCTCCACAAGTCAACTTCGTATTTGCAACGGGGAAAGTTAGCGAGAAAAACACGTAGGTTCGTATCAACCACCAATATGCTGAAGACTGATTGCCAAGTGATGTTCAGACAAAACAGGCTACTCCGTGCCAACCTAACTTGGGTAAAAACAAAGAGTAAAAAGTGAGAGGGAAAAGTGCGATTGGTCCATAAGTTAGAAACTCTTGTAAGGTAATATTTACATACAAAATTATCTGAATACAATTTAACCAAAATACACTTTTCATTCTGATAAAATTGCCAAATTTTCTCAAATAATTCAAATCTGTTAGACCTTAAACGAAATCAATGTTTAAAACTTGTTTTCAGAATGGATACACAAATAATTTATGGAACTCTTTACAAGCGCGGAAAGATCTTCTCCATAGCATATTTCTATTTACCCAATTTAGGTTGGCAAGGAGTGTCGAGAGAATTTTTTTAAACCCGAATTAATTGCTAAGTATTAAAAGATTTGAACTTCGAACGAAACAAGTCTTTCGTTCAACTGTTGGAAAAAAGTATCAAGATGGTTATGAAATTGTCCCTTCATGGTTTTGACCATTGTACCATTTAGATATTTATAATGATTGGGCTAGGTTAGGTTTGAATTATCGTCGCACTAGAGCTACACGAGGGCGATTGGCGACGGTCGTCTTATTTTAGAACCCCAGTCAAGTGATGAGCCGATACCTGAATAGGCACCAAACGCAACCATCAAAGGCGACGTCGTACACAGCGTTATGACTCTGAACCATATTTACCATATTTACCCTTACATATTATTTGTTGGATATTTTTGGCTGCGCGGGCCGTTTATAGTGCAGCAGTTATTTTGGTGATGCCCGGACCCAAACCTAGGGCCTTTCGCATGCTAGGCGAGTGCCTTACCGACTGGACTCCCCAGCCTCCAGATCTATAATTTAAAAATCAAATATCAGTTACAACTATTCCGTGCTGCAATTTTCCGAATTGAACACTACCTGTCCCAAGAGGGCAGTTTCACAAAACATGTACTTTTTCATAAAAGCCTTCGCCCACCCTATTAACACCCATATCGGAAGTAACAGCGATTATTTAAAGCGAAGAAGATAGCGACCCCCGTCATACACTGCGAGCCCTATTTGATAAATGGAAAGAAGCTCTTTTATGTATTTGACATTAAACGACGGCCTTTTGAGCATTATTCACCGTAATTGCCGCCCAAATGAGACAGAGTTATGATCGATAGACGCCGTATCAGGAAACAAAATGTCACTGCAGTTGCGGTTTGCTGTCCGCCCTGAGTGTGAGCGGTTTTTTTTTACACGAGTCATATGCTTCAACACCCTTGTGTGCGAAATAAAAAGTTGAAACTGACATATTTTTATAGCAGTATGAGTTTCATGAAAAAATAGAACGGACTCAGACATTTGTTTTCCCCTAATCTTTCTCCTATGTGAATACATCTTTAAAACTTAATAGAAATACAAATTTTAACATCGGGTATTTTTAACTCCGGGTTGGGCCAAATTTTAATATTGGGTTTGTTTTTCTGCTATTTTTATATTTAGGTTGTAACCCTTCCTATTTTAATATCATCGTTCTACAATAATATTAAATATTTAATCAAAGTTAATAGTTTAAAATTTTGTTTTGTGTTAATTCATTTCATAAGTACAAGTATTAAGACAGCTTGATCAATACTAAAAATTTTGTCCTTGGGGTAATAAATATACGCCCTTACCCTTTTTATCCTCATTAAATTACTTTTTATGACATCAAACCACTCTTACGTCATATTTGAAACAATAAAAAAGTATCTATATATTTTGAAATTCCGTGTAGTAAATAATATCATCATTTATTTTAGCACTCTTTAAATTAGTGAATCAAAATATTAAAAAAGTCAGAAATATTGTCAAATTCGAAATATACGCTTTTGAATCTGGGAAAATGTTCTGCAATCCAACTTAACAAATTCATAAATTTATGATAACTAACCTCAATACAGAACACTAAATAGGTCAAATAATCAGTTTCTCTAAAAATCAATTAAATTTTTTCTTAACCTCAAAAAGCAAATTCATAATAAATCCACAATTCCATAAAAAGGCGTGTCTAAAAAAGTTATATGAGTTCCGTTTTTATTTGACGTCATGGCAATCAAGGAAGAACCAATCGCTTCAATAAATATATGAAATCCCATCCATTTTAAAATGGCATTTTAGGAACAAGGATATTTTTTGAAAAAATGTTTGATAGGACAAAGTAGTTTATGTAATATAGAAGGGCCACATAAGTAAAAATTACCAAAATCATTTAGTGTTTTAGTTTAGTTTCTAAAATTCATTTTGAAGCAAATAACTAGATTATGATTTTCACTTTATTGGAAAGTAGAAACTGACTTGATAATACTTTCTACATAGTTAAAAATGTTGTCCCTTTGTGAAAGGTTCCCAGAACTTTCTAGCTACCACCACTGTTTGGAGCGTTAATTTACCCCTTCTACGGTGCTTAAAAGTATTTGTTTTGCCAAAAATATTTAAACCCAAGATCCAAATTAATGATGGCAGCTATAAAGTTCCAGAATTCTGGTGCAATCTTGCACCAATTTCTTTAACAGCGGAATGTTCTTGAATTGTCCCCAGCATTAAATGAATATTTTTAATACTATTATTTAGACATTGACCATTTCGATTAATCCCCATAATAAAGATATTTTTGCTTTTGGTGTGGTATTTTGATTGTCAAATTTGAATTTGAAACCTTTAAATCACTAGCAGATAAAAAAAAGGTTTCTAAGTTGCTCCCAGTAACAGACTAAACCATTGCGTCAAGGTAGAGTTTGGTAGTTCTTACAAAGGTCTTTTTTGTGGAACATGATCCAAATTCAAACAACCTTGGGGCATTTGACAAAGTAACTCTTCAGTCACTAGATTAATCCGGACTCTGTGATTGGAGACAGTTTATTTTTTTGGTCGGCGATTTAATATGAGAGAACGATTCATTAAAAAACAGTCGCTTAAGTTTAATGTATTCTGACCACATTACAGTTTGCCTCGATATATATGCAAAAGCACAAACCGAGACTCATTAAATATTCATAGCTGGGATACGGGTATTTTTTTTTAACTGTAGTAGAAAAAGGATTGCTGTTTATTGTTGAAACACCTAACATTGGCCAGTTTTGTATCAATACGATGCAGATTTAAGTAAAAGAAGACTTTGTTAAAAGAGTTATAAGAAGGTTTCAATGAGATAACTTAAAGACTTAAATCTTAAATTGATCTATGTTTCTTATAAATGTTAAATTTCACAATGTATTTTTGATATTATCTATTAAAATCTTTGAACTTTTTATCAATCCTTCTTAGTTCAGGATTGCTTGAGATATTTAATCATACTAGTAGTTTAAGATGCATTTATAAATGCAATTGGAACTGTAGACTTCCGGAATAGTTATCAGTCTCTTATATCGCTCTTAGGTTAAATTTAATTTTTTATTAAAATAAAAAAATAATAATTTCAGGATTAAATTTGTTTATAAATTAACATTAAATATTTAGTAAAAATATCTTTTAATTTAAGTGGTAAAAGTTAATGAGGGTTTAAAAGCTAATTTTAAATTAAATAAAGATAGAAAAGGGGAACATAATTGGGCAAAAAAAGTTATTATGGGGCCCAATTTAAACTTAAACGCAAATTCTGTGACAGTAACCTAAGTAAACAAAGAGACTCTTCATCAAAACAAAACATGAAACCTAAAAAGAATCCCTCAAGATCGCTTCATGAAAAACTTATCAAACGATAGTAAAGCGACCCCCCAAAAAAAGCAGCATGAAAGCGGTCTTTAGAGAAACAATTCTAGAAGTTAAACAATTTAGACTCTGCAGCAAGAGAACATTTCATATTTCACGACTTAAGATATCAATGGACATCAATCCACAAAGTGTAAAAATCACGGGATGGGTTTCAGGAAGAATGGGCTTACTCATATAAAAAGTTACACCATTTTAAAATAACGATTTATTTACTTTTCCAAATTTTAGGCAGTACTTCTTAAAAGCATAGTGGTGTAATGCTCTTTGTAAGTAACTTCAGCAAGCTGTATGCACCTACTTTCAACCTTGTTTAATATCCAACTGACCATTTGTCAACGTCGTTGAGTGAGGGTTGAAGTAGTACCCTTTGAGAAAGTTAGACGGAGAGTTAGATAGTGCTTGCTTTCTAAAAATGGTTTTCTATTAAAAGAAAAAAAGAGGGTGAGGGGAGAGAAAAAAGGTACATATTAGGGTATTAGTATCTAGTTAGTTATTTTATTTCCTAACTTCATTGGACATTTGGGGAAAAATACCATTCAATTTAGATCTTTTTTTTACGAATAAATTGCTTATGCTTAAGTTATTTATGTAACCCTTTTTACAGTTGATATTTATGAAAAAGATATTTATTACTCAGTATGTTTATTGTTGATTCTTTGAGCAGTTAGTTCATTATTTTGGTATTTTTAATAACCTTAAGTTTTGAATGTTATTCTTACCACCTAACTCGGTAGATTTAGGATTTCATATACAACTCAATTTAAGAAAATATTACAGGGCTTATATGTATATATCTAGATAATTTTTCGGAAACCAGTATAACAGAACTGTTTCAATTAAGGCAACTTGGGCCCACAGATTTCTCCCTACAGTTCTCACTAAATGCAATTAGTTTTCTTTTGCCTTTGTTACCACTGGTTTCAACCGTGCTTTGACTTACAAGTAAAAATAAACTTATGAAGTAGAAAGTTAATCTAGCACAGTTTTACACTTCTGCCTTCAATCACCCCAATCTATGGTAATTTGTATATTGGAACCTAATCCATAGAAACTACACTCTCAGAATAACACTTTCATTTTTGATGATTCATGAATCCTTAAGCCTCATTTCGTCAGTTTTGAGGATTGTTTCGTCAAACTATCACGTGACTTTTGAGTAAACGCGAATCCTCACTTTTACGATCGTGATTTGACGATTATGTATCTTGATTTTGAGGAAACTGAATCTCATTGTTGCACTCACATGCTCAAAAATGCCGAAATATTTCTTTTGATTAGACGACATTCAAATCCTAATAAAAATGACGATTCAAATTTTCTCACTTTGAGGAAACGAAAACTCGGAGCATTTGCCAGTAAACAGAATCGTCAAAATTGCGGAAATTTCGTCGTTTATGAGCATTCATTTTTGAGAGTGTATCACCAGGGAACTCGCTAACTAGTTCCCGATCCAAGCAAAAACGAACTAGCCCCACATCATACAAGCTAAACTTTTAACTGGTTAAACCACAGAATCCACCAACACCCACCTCCATTTGGTCCTTCGGTTCTGGAACCACGTTTTGACCTGCGCATCTGTCATCTTCAGCGTCTTGGCCAGAGACGCCCTTTCAGCAGAGGCCAGGTATTTCTGCTTGTGGAACCGTTTCTCCAGCTCGCAGATCTGCATGCGGGTGAAGCTGGTCCTGGGCTTCTTTCTTTTCGGCGGTGTCCGGTTCTGGTAGGGATGGCCGATGCGCCTAGGTGGTACTGGTGGCAGACCCGCGGCCAGAGAAAAAGGCACTGGAATGGGAAAATTGGTGATATTTAGTAAGGCTTTTGGATTATTTTTACAAAAGTATAAAAGAATATGATGTCATACACTGTTGACAATTCTGGCTCAAGATTGCAAAGGAATCGTTAAACTTCCTAGCTGCCACCACTATTTGGAGCGTTGATTCACCGCTTTTGCGCTGAATGAAAGTAAGGGTTTTCCAACAAAATTGGTAGCTTTACACTTAAAATAGTGGTCCCAGCTAGAAAGTTTCAACTTTTCTAAACATAATATTTTAACGAATAAACGTTTTTGTTTCTCGTAATCATTTGCGTTTGAAAATGCTTTAAAAAATTCTCATTTTATTTATTTCAACACTGTGAAAAAAAATCTGTAACCATTACAAAAAAAATTTTGTAAAAAACTTTTCCTAGAAAATTTCTAGCAGATAATTACTAAATTTAGTGCTATAAAAACACATAATATATTTTTGTTAACATTCCATGTTTATATCATGTAGATTTACAGGACTATTTATGTATCCCACACAAGTAATTTGTCTGTAACTATACAAGAAAATTTTATGGATACCACATTTTCCGTGCAATTGCAAAGAAAAACAAAATGTCTGCTTTCGCGGCGATGAATCAAGCCCCGTTCTCCTACGTGCCAGACGAGGGTACTGACCACTACATTACCGAAACCCGGGATCGAACTAGGGACCTTCAGATGTCCAATCTGACGCTCTCCAAACCGTGCTATTTCGGAACACCGATCGTCAGGAAATGAGAAGTGAAATTCATTTGAAACAATCAACAAAGTTTTAAATTTAAAATGGCGATTGGTCTTGAATCACGATCGAGGCCAAACTTTAGTGGCGATGCGCGCGAAAATTCATGTAGAAGAACATGATTGGTTGAAAAAAAATTGCAAATACTAGAAGAAAAAAAATTTTGTATCTGCAGAAATGAAGATTTTTTGTTCAGAATTACAAAAACTTTTTTTGTAAAATTGGTTATTTCTGTAACGTTACCAAAACATTTTCTGTATGTTTACAGAATTTTTTTTCTCAGTGAAGTCTTTACAATTTTGATGGATCGCAAACATTAAATATTATTAAAGAAAAAACCATTACTAGTTTATCGTTTATACTATATAATTTATTTTTATCTTCCACACAATCATATGATGTGATATTTACTGCTACATAAAAAATTAAATATCAAAAGTTGAATTTTACATTATAAAAAATTATAAGGAAAATTGGAACAGTTTAAATAATTGCATTATGACTCTTTATGAAAATGATAAACTAAATTTAAATAAAGTTCATCACTAAAATGAAAATCATCTGTTTAGTCAGCGGCTTTATATTAATAATAAATCCAAAGCAATTGAAAAATAGCATTCCAGGAAAAAATAGTGCCTTATTGTAATAGGTGTAGACCACTACAAATCTTTAGTCACGATTTATGTTTTCATCTAGATATAATGTAACAAGAAAATACTTGTATCGGAAACTTTCAACCATATCCGACATGAAATTAATCGATTAACTTTATAATGCATTCATGCCATCTGTTCGAATATTACAATACACTCAATACAATACATTGAAATATATTTCCCTAACAAGTTTTTACGATTTTCATTCATACAACATCAGGAAACAACAAGCAAAAAAGGCCACCTTGCCCACCTATAGTGAAACCAATTAGAGGAGAAGACACCATATGGTTAACCGAAAGTCACAAAGTGTTTCATTGATAAATTAGATTACACAAACATTGTGGACGAAGTGCTTTTTTTTCAGGGGTCTGTGTTTTCGAACGGTGTGTAATAGGGCTTGAAGTGGGCTCTAAAAGCACGTGGCTAACCAACCGCAAAGACACGCATGCGCCTGATGAGACGGGAAGTGATACCACAGTTAGTATTAACTCTCAGAAGAAGTCGCTGTCGATGTCAGGCATGGAGAAATTGAAATCGTTTGAACATGGCATGGCAAAAATAAAAACATGCTCTGTAAAACTTTCGTGTGGTGTTGCACCAAATGTACGGAGAAACGTTACAAAAATAAGGGGTTTACTCTGTAAAATTGGTAGCAGCAAGTGCAGATATCGGAAGTCCATTTTTTTTTTTTTGCCATTTCTATCACTTAGGTAACTTCTCTCGTGTATCATTGCTCCACTAATTTCGTGTAATAATACTCCGCAAAACTGGAGGTAGTTAGGCTTCCTATTGTTTTATATGAAGTAACGTTACCCAGCACAGTTTTACAGTGTGTTTGTTCGCACAGTGTGTTGTGTTTCGAAATTTACTTTATAATACTGTAAATACGAAAATACTTTTAATTGAAAAAAGTTCTATTATAATTCATTCGTGTTTTAATTCAGTTTGTTAAAGAACTAATGGAAATTAAAGCATACCCAACGCAACATTGTTTATTTGTTCCATTAAAAAATACGGAATAACAAGACATCAATTTACGAGACATACATAAAAACCTGCCGCCACGGTGGCTGAATGGTTAGTGTACTAGCCTTTGGAGCTGCTGAGGTCGGGTTCGAATCCCGGTCAGGCATGGATGTTTGTGACAGTCAATAAATGTTGTTATTTGTCTATGTGTTATTCATTTCTTTGTGACTGTAAAATTTCTTTCCGTGTCTGTCCCACTTGACGAAAGCTTATAAGCGGTTCTCTGAACAAGCACACAAGCTGGAATATATATGTATTATACCATACCATACCATACATAAAAACCAAATGCTTAGAAATTAGACAAGACAAATGTAAAATAGTCGTTTCTCTTTTTCATGTCAGAACATGTTTAACTTTTTAAAAACAGTTGTTAATCTAAATCACAGTGAATGCATCCATTGATACAACATAACAAAAGTAAAACGACCACCATGAACTAAATATGTGATCATTAAAATAGTCAGATAATTTTACAGTGACAAAAACGAAAGTGAAATGAAGGAAAAAGGAGGACATATATTAGTTGAATCCCTGATTTTGGCAACAAATCTTCATACTTTTGGCTATACATATGCAATCACATTAAATAGTCATTTAAGTGATTTTTAAAGACATCAGAATTGAAGAGTTGAGTGGAAGAACGTGCTAAGTGACATTTTTGAAAAAATTGAGATTTTTGTGTTAATGTTTATGTTATTACCTCCTTTAAACAAAACAACTTTCATTTTTTTAGAAAACATTCGATTTCGTATATTTTTTGTAAACGAAGTTGGTAGGTGCTCGCGTTTTCGCCACTTTTTCAATGGATAAACATGCTAAGAGCCCTTAGCATTTTTTTCCTCCGAAATCGTCCGATTCCGGTACGATCGTTTAGTGGAAGAAAGTGCTAAGTGACATCGTTCGCGGAAAATTTCGACTTTCGCTTGCATTAATAGCAAAACAAATGGATCTTTTGTAGTTTTAATCAAAATGAATTGAACAAAATATAATTAATATACACTAATTAACTTTATTTATTAAATATAACCAATGGAATAAAATTTATATTGCTTAAAACCTGGTTTTAGTGCATTTAGCAAAGCCGGAGAAAGTGCATTTTTATTTTACAATTATTCGGAGTTAAAGGTTTCACATTTTAAAAAATATCGTCTGATTTTAATGTCTTCTGATTTTCATTGTAATAAACATAGATAATTTAGCAGCGAACAGATGGTATAATTAAAACAAAGTTGCACCTGCTGAGATCGCAGTTCGCGTTAAAACAACATTGCATCCATGAACATTCAAAGCATCTGGCTTCTTAAAACAATGAATTATGGGTACAAAAATAGTTTAAAGCTATTTTACGTTTGATCTCTAAAGCTATCGAACGTATTTTGTGGAATATCCTAAACTTCTAAAATTATTAAATTGGAATTAAGAAGCAAGCGGAGAGCTGAACTTTTGCTTGAACGTGCATGCGAATAGCAGCTTATATGGTAAGTACAAATTTAATCCAGGTATTGCTTTGTTATGTTAAACTACAATATGTTTATTATAATTGATGTAAAAAAAAGTAATATTGTATAAAACGTTATAAGTTCTTAATATTTATTAAAATATCGATGACTTTAAAAAAAGTACTATGCATCGCGATTGTAAAAATAAATTGTTTAAACGATCATGTTCTATTGCTGTAGAAATGCCTTAATTTAAAATATCTTTCTTAAAATTGATTAAACCCTTAATTGAAAAGGAGAAAGGAAAACGTAAATATCCTATATCCTATATAAACGTAAATGTCCTATAATATTGGATCTATATCTTGCCACACAACGTGTTTTTAAATTTTTTTTGAATATCAAAGTTTGTTTTTAAATTCGATTATTCTAATCTAAAAACTACACTGTTAAAAAAAACCTGAATTTTACGTACATATTTCTGTGAGTTTTTTCGGGAATTTACGGAAAGATTGCGTTTCTTTCACAAACGGACGGTTTGTCTGAAATACACAGCTTGTTTCCGTTTTCCTTAAACGCTTGACAAGTGAAAACGGAAAAACACCGTATTTCTGATTGCAGAATTTCACTTAAGACCCGTATGAACGTAAATTCTCCATATAATCTCGCACCCAACAGCTTTTAGCCTCGACACATCCGCCGACCGACTCAGCCACCTTGTTTTTTGTTTGTTGTTTTGTTTTGACCACATCTGAAGCAAGCAAGAAAGATAAATATACAGGTATGTTCATTTCGTTTAATAAAATAAGATTTTTTTAATGTTTATATTTTCTATCTTCCTTTTCTATCTATAGAATCCAGTTATTGTATCTTTCTTATTTGTTTCTGTAATATCTATAGTCCTATAATTGACCGTGAGGTGACTCCAGAAATTAATAATTCCGTTTGTTTACCAACACGCGCAACTAAGTCAATTGGATTTTAATGTTTAAGAAAGCTGTCAAATATATGAAATAAACAAAGTTCACAAACAAACAAGTGCACATTATTAAAAAAAATAATGAAATGACTTGAAATTATTACATTTAAATTCGATTGAAAAGCTATAGCCCTCGTGTAGCTTTAGTGCGACGATAATTCAAAACCTAACCTCGATTGAAAAGCACGGTTACGCTATCGCTATAAGCATGGTTTATTTTAAAAACTATGCAAGTATACATAACGCAAACTTTTTCTTTATAAAATAATAAACTTTTGTTGATTTTAATGAATCAATTAGTGATTACGGATCTATGCAAATCACATATTTTGATTCGATTCAGAAGTTACATACACTATTGCCAATGCTCTTTGTTTTGAAAAGTCTGCACACACAATTTCTGATTAAATGCAAACTTTCCAACACATTCAAAATTTAGGAATTGCAAGTGTCCGCAAAACGCTATTTTAGTGTTTATTTAGATATAGCTGCTAAGTGATATCTCATTTTCGGCTCACCGTCTATAACTTCATGTCGGTGATATTCAAAAGCAATAGTTATTAGCTTTTACTAGAATACTAATTATAAAATTGTATTTTATTACTAAAATACTATTAAATTGCATTAAAGTTATTATTTTATACTAAATACTACTATAAAATTGTATTTTTAGTAATGATATACATTATTCAAGAACACTTCTGTTTTGTTTCTACTATTAAAAAAATATTTTCAGTGTTCTCAAAACTTTATTGAGATATATGGATAAATCAATTAATTAAAGGTACTGTAAGATTCATGCTTTGTCTGCCCCCTCCACCTCTTCACAAAAAGAGAAAAAGCGTTTTTAACTCTGAGATTAAATTATTGCGGTCATACTATGGAAAACTTGCTAAAAAAAAGCCTAAAATTGGCAAATTGTTTAATTTTAGAAGGACTTAAGAAGGGAATTTGCCTGGTTTACGCCTGATTAACAGTTGCTTCTATACATTAGATCTGTTCATTTAAAATTGGATTTATATATATTAATATATTATTTTTTTAGGTGCTTGTTTATCATAAATCTCCAAAGAGGGTCCAAAGTTCGGAAAAAGAAGAAAACTAAATCTGTAGTTCCTGCATAAATTTTTTAATTAGTTGAGAATTTGAGAACCATATCAGTCTTTTTCAATTGTGAAAGAAAAATAAAACCTGATTATATTCTGTAATTCTTTTGTTATTCATATCCTGTTAAATTGTATCAGTGGTGTATCCAGGGGGGAGGGATAATTCTCGTCCCCATGTACTAAAACATGTTGTTGTTGTTGTTGTTTTACTATCAGAGACTATACAAATTTATGTATGTATAGTACAAATGCAGACACTTAATGATTTATTGTTTTTGACTAAAAATTTTACTTAAATAGTCTCTCTATTAAGGGGCGTTCAACCCCTAAGACACCTGACTCATTATCCCCTACCCATGATTTTGCCCTGGATATGCTACTGAAAAGTACAATACCATTTGTGTAGCCACAGAACAACACCAAATATATACATTATAAAAAATATGTCAGAAAAATTATCAAAATTGGAAAAATTATTAACATTTTTCTGCCATATTAAAATTGTTTTAAATATATGAAGAGTGGTAATTTTTTAATTTCAAAAATGTGAACAATTTCCTTTTTATTCAGATTATATACCAAATATGGTTTTTAAAAAAAATTAAAGGATTAATAGATTGTATTAGTTTTGAATAGATTTAAGGTTTAAGTATGAAGACATTATTTGCTCACGTTTTATATAACAAACAGGATGCATGTTTAATTTCCCTGTTTCCCCTGTTAAATTTCCCTATGGTAATATTTATAACAATATATATAAATGGATATATTTAGAATGATTGATGGTTAAATAATATATAGAAACAAAATTGACAAGAAAAAAGCAAAAATGTCTTGGAATTAACTAGAAAATATACTATGTAAGTTTTCTGAATTTAGAGAGAAATGCAAATTAGAAATTCATGATATTAACAAAGAAACAGCTAAATAAAAATTCCTGAAATTAACAAAGAAACAGCTAAATAAAAATTCCTGAAATCAACAGAATATTTCTAAAACGGTAAATCCTGAAATTAACGGAGAAATTCCAAAATGGAAGATCCTGAAATTAACGGAGAAATTCCGAAATTTAAGATCCTGAAATTAACGGAGAAATTCCAAAATGGAAGACCCTGAAATTAACGGAGGAATTCCGAAATGGAAGTTTCTGAAAATAACGGAAAAATTCCAAAACGGAAGATCCTGATATTAACGGAAAAATCCCGGCAACTTGCTGCCAGTAGTTTTTCCGTTAGTTCAAGGAATTTTTTTTAACAGTGTATTTAATAATTTATTTTTCGAAAACTTGCATCTTTAAATTTAATATTATTTTATTCACATGCAATTGCCTTTCTTTTACTCTCTTTTTGTATACTTTTTATTAAGTTAATTTGTCTTATTATTACTCAAAGTATTTAGTTTATAATTTCATTGATGACGTATTTTTTTAAAAAATATTTTTAATAAAGCAAGAAGTTCTAAAATAACTTATATAACCTACTTTCTTTAACTTAAATACTCAAAGACATATCCGTCTAGTAGGGACAGACGGACGACAAAAAGTATAAGATAGGTGTCTGATATCTTAAAAAAAAACCTAGGGATGTGTAACACTGTACTACTTTCAATAACCGATTAATAAATCGAAACGCTCATTTAAAAGTCATTATATACCTTATAAAGTATTTTCAATAGCGTTCTAACCTAAAAAGTTCTATGGCAGCTACTCCTTTCACATATGCATAATATTGTAGAAAACTTTATTTTCACGTCCGACTAGCACAGGGAACACGTGTTTCAAATTTGAAGTCCGTATCTATTTTCGTTATTCGTTATTCGTAATACCTTTAAAACCAAAAAAGTTTATAGCAGCCTCTCCTTGCGCATGCGCAATTTTTTCGAAAACCTTATTATGACGTCCAACATGAACTAGGAACCCGTGTACTAAATTTGAAATCCGTAGCACTTTTATTTCGAACTGTAAAGTAGTTTCAGACAAACAGACGGATCAATGTAAAAAAACAACAACAATTTTTTAGAATGAGCACCCTCCAAAACGTGTAGAAAGCAAAAAATCTTCATTTTGTATTATTGAACCCATCGCAATACTTTTATTACCTAATATTTTATATTAGGTAATTGATAGTAATAACTTTAAAGTTGGACGGGTACAAAATAAGTTGGGGGGGGGGGGGGTAGTATTAAGACGTACGGACAGAAACAAAATAACAGTCAGACGTACAGGCTGGTAGCCAACCACTATACCTTGTAGTCTTCTAATTTTTTACGTTCTAACCCAAAAAAGAATTTTCAAAATCATTAACTTTGGATCGGAAATTGAAAGGGATATGGACGGACGGACAAAATGATGGACGGACAGGCAAACAAATAAAAAAGTATTAAAAAAATCTCGGAAGTTCTATCTTCCAAACAAAACAAAAAAATTGAAAATCGGAATGTTAGAACAGAAATTATGACACTCGTATGTATCAAATTTACCTAAAAAATGTCACTTAGCACTTTCTTCCACTAAACGACTGAAAAAATCTGAAGCATTTCGGAGGAAAAACATGCCAAGTGCAGGTGGCGTCACGCGCGTTTCGTAAATGACGCGTTATTGCGTAACGTACGACAAAGCCAAAAGACAACAAGCATTTTGAAGAACCAAACTAAAATACCATGTCGAAAAAACTATGATTTTGTGAATGAGAGAAAAGTTGCAAACTAAAAACTTTAAAGCTCATTATCTCGTTTTCACCTTTTTGTCACTTAGCACGTTCTTCCACTAAGCTCTTCAATTAATATATATTAAGTTTTGAATATCAATGGAATTAAATAAAATTAAAAGTCTAGTTGTAAAATTCATATTCCCAAAGTATGACTTAAATATTGGGTCCTTCCCGCGAATAGCGACTTTTGACAATTGTAATTTTTTTTTTTTTGATGATGTTGTCAATTACCGGACCTGGCTATAAATCTTAGTTACACTTTGCAAAATGGGAGTGACTAGAATGTCAGTGATATAAGAAACTAGATAGTCCATCTAGTGCGACGATAATTCAAACCTAACCTAGATATTCCATCTAGTGCGACGATAATTCAAACCTAACCTAGATATTCCAAATGTTTTCATTACAACGTAAGAAATATGGCGCTAACTAACTATTTAATATCAATTTTATCAGGAAAACACGCCAAGTCGTTGCGCCAAGCTCAGTTGACTTTTGTCGTCAGATGCACTTTTAAAACAAAAGAGTGAAATCCACTCCAGTTGGAGAAGTGCATTTTCGACACTGGAAAGGAGTGAATATTAACTCAGACTGAGTTAAAATCACTCGTTTGGAGTGATCCTGTTGGAGGTTTAACACACAAAGGATCCACTCCTTTCGGAGAAGTGCATTTTCAAGACTGGAGGAGTGAAAATTACTCAGATTGAGTTAAATTCTCCCGTTTGTTTTTAGAGTGTGCAGTCATGTTTAGCGTTCCCGATCTTTAGTCTACTCCCACCAGCTTTGTTCACCACCCCTGTAGAACAAATCCCACCGTGAAAGCCTATTTAACGTTGTGGAAAACATTGCGTCCACACGAAGCGGAAATGGCACACACAAAAAAAATCCCCCCATTAGAGTTTTTATTTCTGTGATGCTATTTAAATTAATTATAATCAATTGAGCGTGAAATGAGTTGAATTTGATGCTAAAACAAATACGACAATTTGTCATCAGATTGTTTTCTGGTTTAACTATCTCCCTTTTGTCAACAACGATAATTGTATTTTTAAATGTCATTGTCAAATGCGAAGAATAAATAAAATTGTCAATTGGAAGGACATTTTTTTAAAATACTTTTTCGGTTGTCCGGAACACTCATTTAGGTTGAACGCTAAGTATAAATTAAAATACTTTGTTTGTTGTTCCATGTACTGAGGGTGTACAAAACCGTAAAATAGTATTATGTTGCTAAATTTTACGTTAAATGTAATGTTACATGAAATAATATGTAATATATAACTTTCTAATGTACAGTTCTTTCTTAATAACTCTCACTTAATGTCTACAAGATTTTTTTGTGTTAGAGATACTTCAAATAAGTATCTAAACGTTAAAATGAAGACAAAAAAAATCTGCCATCATATGTTGTTTCGACAATAAAAACTATTTATTTAAAAATATTTCATGCGTATCGTTATTGAAACACAAAGCAATAATAAAAATCTTGTATAATTTAAAGTGGTTTATGCATTAAAACTGAAGTTATTTTTTATGAATGTAGTAACGAAAAATAAAAATAATTAACTTGAATTGGACAATTATATTCAGTTTTTTCTCAGTGTTTGATGCATTATGATTCCTCGAGATAGAAAGAAGGCAAATTAGGATGTGTTTGCTGCGTTATATTAACATTTTTTTACAGACTTTATGCGTAAAAAATGAAGTTTAAGTAATATTCAGCAAACAAACTTATTACATTTTAGCCTCAATATATTTTGGATTAAATATCATCGTTATCATCATTTGCCACATTTGACAAGATGACAATTTCAAAAATGTCGCATTACATAGGTTCAGATGTAATTGTAATAAATTTAGATATATATTTTTTTCATTTATAAAAAATTTACGAAAGATAAAAATATTAAAGAATTTTACATTGGATTTATCCTCATTGGTTTCAACATTAGTTTTTAGGTGTATCGAGCTTACCATTGTAGTTCAATTAAGGTTTTTTAAAGTACGATAAAATTATTCATTTTCTTGAAAATGGCAAATTAAAAAATATATATAATATTGTTCTTGTATATTGTTTGAAATGAAAGCCTACTATATTTACTGACCAATACAATAACATTTTGAGTGTACCACATTTTTTTAAAAGCAGTTATACCTGTTTCAAATAATACCAATGAATGTAATGCACACGCAAAATTTTTACCTTCATTTAGAGATTACTAAAAAGCCTCATTTTTAGTAACAAGTGATGTTGTTTCAAAGCCTGATATTTCAAAATATCCTATACACCTATACTTGATGATATGTTATAAAAGTTTTAAATGTTCTTTGTAAGTGATGTTTTGAAATAAGATATAAGTAAAATAACGGACATAATTTAATTTATAGAGATTTATAGGGTTAGAGATTACTAAAAAGCCGCATTTTTAGTAACAAGTGGTGTTATTTCAAAACCTGATATCTCAAAATATACTTGATGACATATTATGAAATTTTTATTAAGTGTTCGTTGTCAGTGCATGTATGTTTTGAAATAAGATATATATATTGGGCATAATTTAATTTATAGACTTTTTAATATTTAAATTTCCATATTTTTTGGAAAATTTCAGCTAACCTAACTTTGGCACCATGTTATTTCTAAAATATTGGCAATTGGGCTCATTTTAAAAGTAATTTAAGGTCTCATTTCAAAATTTGTTAAAAGGTTTAATGAATAAGGATGTAATATAACACAAATTCTTCAAAATCTTTCACTTCAAAAATTTATGAAGTTTTAATAATTTTTTTTCAAGCATCTAGTTTAACATTATTCTACATTATTACCAATTAAAAATCAGTGAATTTTTAAGTGTTAAAAGTTCGACACCTTCAAAGTAAGAGGCCCCTCTACACTTACATTCATGAGCAATAAAATATATTTACTATATGCCCTTGAAAAGTGCAAATCTATTGCCGAAGATCAAAGAAAATGCCGCAATCACTGCAGCATTAAAAGATAAACCTTTTGTCCATATCATCAAATAAAATAAGAACTCTTATTCAACCCTAAAGGAAAAAATCTGTAAAAATAAGCTTTGTCGGAAGGCAATAAGTTTCCGAGAAACTGGAAAAGAATAAGGTTGAGTACGCATGCAATAGTAGTTATTTTTCAATAAAAATAATAACAAAAACTTTTCTCGAGGACATAAGATTAAGTTATAACATTAAAGAAACCCAGATGAAACGTTACCTTTTCACATTCACTTTTGATTACTTTTTTTTAAAGAATTGATTAAGTTAAATTAAGCATCAAAGCTTTAATTTACCTCAAGTGATAACTTGTGAACTTTGAATTTCGTTATTGATAGAATTTTCAGGTAAAGTTGACGATAACGTAGCATTATAATCCCACGAAACATTGCTTTATCAGTCAGTGGTTAATAATACAATAGAAATATTAATTGAAATTTTTTTAATTACTTTCTTTATTGACACTTAAATACTAAGCTTTTTTTTTATTTATGTTGAGTGAAAATGCATCTTAACACTATTTTGAATTTTTTTCTGAGCCTTTAATGCTTATTCGATAATTATAAACACATTAAACAAACATTTAAAAAGTAATAGTTCCTTAATAAACTTGTGTTTTTATCACGATGTTTGTAATCTCACAAAATAATATTTTATTCACAAACGCATTAAAAAAAGTAAAAAAAAGTGTTGTACAAACCATGTTTTTTTACCTATTTTGTTTATTATAGTTTAAGTTTAATTTTTTTTTATCTAAGTTTATTATAATTCCGTGGTTTCAAATTTTTATTAAAATGGTATGATATGACTTTAATTTCTACTATTTCAAATTAAAATGTAATTTTTTTAGCATACAACTATCATAGAATACAGCTTTTATTTTAAAGTCTCAACTTTAAACGAAACAATCAATATTAAATAAAAAAGTCCATATCTCCAACCTCTATACTTTATCGAATTACCTCTAAAGGGTTCACATTGCATGCATAAACAATGTCAAATTCTTCTGATACAACGACATTTTCACAATTTTTAAAGTGCTTTTAACTCTATTGCTTTGAGATGCCGTAATAGTGCCAAGTATTTGGCGAACATTGTCGTATTTTATATTGGAGTACATATTATATTAAATGAAAAATTTATAGCTGCTATAAATAAAACATCCATGATAGGATAAACACCTGAATGTAGTAAAAATAGAAAAACGTGTAGAGTTAATTTTTACATTAAATAATAAGCGCATTTAAAAACTTACACAATGAAAAGTAAAGGTAGAATTACATAGAAATTGCTAACTGAATCAGAATTAATTGATAAACTAAGGGGAATTGTTTTAATTTTACCGAAATTAATTGAAAACTAATTGATAAAAAATACTTAACTTTAAATGCTACTTCAAACTCTAAGATGGTTTACTCTTTTATTGTCCTACCAATCCTAATTTAAAGTGATATTTTTAAATAAGACAAATTAATGCAGATTGTTACTTATTCTCTAATTTGTTCAGCAAAAAAATCAAGTAGAATGCGTAAGCTTTTAATCATTTGCTAATTGTGAATCTAACTAATTGAAACTAATTTAATTGGGTTTTTTCATTAAAAAACATCTTTTTCTTTTTGTGGAACAACTAATTAGTTTAGCATTTTCAACTATTCTAAAAAGTTAATGATTACATTCTAATTAACTTTGGTACCAATTTTAGCAAATGATTAAAAGACAACATCGAATGTGATTAACCATCATTTCCTTAATCCATCAGTATTTCAGTTTTAACGTCACTGAAAACTAAATATAACTTTTAATTTTGACAAAAAGTTTCGTCAATTTCAATTTTTGAAGCTATAAAATTATAAAGTATGTAATTTTACCCATAAAAAGACAACTATCGACATTTATCTGACGTAAATGATGCGATAAAAAATAATAATGCAAAACATTTTTTATCAGGCACACAAAAGATAAAAATTCGGATATTATTACTTATTCTTAATGTTTTCAATTCAAAGATAAACTGTTATAAACCTCATCTTTAATACAGAACATCACTTTTATATCCTATCTTTATGTGAAAAGCAGTTTATACGACGCGTCAAAAATTATTATATTTGAAAAACGCCAAGAAAATATTTGCTCTACTATGCAAACGCAATGTTATTACAGCGTTCCTTTTGAGGAAGATTAATAATATTATTCTTATCTTCCAAAAGTACATAAGTTATCTTACTCTAAATATGATTTAAGGAATGGTGTTTATAGTTGTAATAAACGTCGTACGAAGTGTCGATGTTGTAATTGAAATACCTGAATAAGTAAACTTTTAAAGTCCATTTTTTTCTTGATATTGGGTTTATTAAATATAAAGATTCCTCTATTCGTGTTAAAAAAGTTTTATGACCGAAAAACCATCAAGTAAAGTATTGTTATAATCTTAGATCAACTGAAGTTATTAAAGCAATCCTGTTTTGCTTTCAGCATAATAAATATAATAGAATTGAGAAAACTTTATTAAATTTTATTAATTATTAACCCCTTATAAAACCCTTTTTAAGGGGTTACTATTTACACATTCCTTACTGAATAAAATGATTCACTTTGATATTTCAAAAAAAAAATTCGTTGAATTTAATTTGTCCTTCATGAATTGTTCAGTAATATGATCTTCATGTGTCATATTATTATTTGTTTATTTAGTTAAGCTTAAAAAACTGAAGGTTTATTTTTGACTGATAAATCTTCTTGCTAGCCAATATGTTAAGGAGAAATAATTATTATTTTAGAGTTTACAAACTTTATTATTCTATAATTATAAGATATTTTTTATGTTTTTAAACTTATAAATCTAGGGAATATAAAGAAATAACAATTATGATTTAAAACTTGTCAATAAAAGTAAGTTTTCTGCTTCTTGACCCAAATACATATTTTGTGAAAGGCATGTTATTAAATTTAATAGAATTTTCTTTGTTTAAAAATCATAATACAGATATCTTTATAAAATTTTAAACTGGAAAGTTTTCATTAAGTTTTTTTCACATAACAATTGAATTTATTTTTTAACAAGATTTAATGTCTTTTATATCCTTTTCCAACATATTAACGATGAATTCTACATGCAAATATAAAATAGATATCATTGATTTTAAAAAACTTGCATAACTTCTTTTAAATTAATTTCATTTGAAAAGACTAAAAAATTTAAAATAATATTTCTTCAGCTCACAGTGTGTATTCCACATATGATTGTTTTAAAATGAGAATTGCTTTAGTGTCTTATTGACAATAAAAAATAAATTGAATTTATTGGCAGAAAATACCTGTTAAGCAAGTGATTGAAGCAGTTGGGCAATTTCAAGCGAGACTTACAAAACATTTGAATATCGTTTGTATCGTTCAGAAATATTTTATATTTATTCTCAAAAAAATATATTGTGTGTCAGTTTACAACTAAACATATAGCATTTTTAGCATTCAGTAGAACCTTTTTTAATTTAATAATTTACTAAGAAATAATAAAAATGTCCTGATGCGACTCACACTATACATGAGAGGAAATAGAACTTTGATTATCATTATAAACTCTAATTTCTTCTTCATAGTGCATTAAATCCACATTCTACCAATGTTTGTTTTAAGTACAAGGTTTAAAGCTAAATAATTTAATTGCAAAAAAGCGTTAAAATATCATAAGAAATAATTTATTAAAATTTTTGTGCGTGACTTACACTACATTCAAATTATTACTTACGCTACAACATGTGAATTTTTTTTATCATAGATATAAAATTTTTGGCAATAATAACATAACATATGTAAATAATTCTGAACATGATAAGATAAAAATTGCGTACATGGTAAAATCATAGTTAGAAAAAGTTACCCAACGTGCCCTAAAGTTGGTTTCTGGTAATTTCTTAATTCTTTGTTCAATAGGATTGTCTTCAAAATCTTCCTTTTTATGTCACGCAAAAAGACTTCACTACCATTGAAGATGCTTCAGTTTTATTGAATACGCATCTTTACTTAACATTTTCCCCACAAAATATTTAACGATAATTTTTCCTACAAAAGTAACTAAACCTCCTTTTCCAGCATCAAATTCCTTTCCAGAATTTTGTTGAGAGGTATTTACTTTTACAACATTTCCATTTGTTTAATTAGCCGTGTAGTATTTTTGAGTATTTAATGAAACATTGTCAATTTTAGGTTGGTACTTGTTAAACTTTACAAAAACCGAGCAATTTTTTGATTGTCAGAAATTAGAAATATTTATTTTCCTTATGATGAGCAAATATCATTTAATCTACCTATTTCGCCCTTTACACAGTTGTCAGAAATATATAATAGTGATATGTTTGAGCAGATTTCTTAAGAAAAGTTGAAAAAATCGGAAAATCTTTAGCAGAGTATGGGTCGATTTTAATGGAAAGTGTGGCTTCTTTGATCCCCTCCCCACTGTATCACCAAGTCTATTAATTGGTCTTTCTTCACTCTTAAAACAAAAGAGTGAAATCCACTCCAGTAGGAGAAAAGTATTTTCGACACTGGAAAGGAGTGAATATTAACTCAGACTGAGTTAAAATCACTCGTTTGGAGCGATCCTGTCGGAGGTTTAACACACAAAGGATCCACTCCAAAAGGAGAAATGCATTTTCCAGACTGGAGTAGAGAAATTAACTCAGACTGAGTTAAAATCGCTCGTTCGTTTTAAGAGTGTTCATGATGAATGCAAAGATGACTAAAATTGGTGGCAGAGAAGTGCCACTCAATGGTGTCTAACGGTTGGAACTGCAATAGAGATTTTGTATTTTTAGTTTAAAGTGTTGTCCGTAAATTGCTTTTTGCTTTCATTGTCTTTAAAGGTTTGAAATTTATCACATGCTTACAGTCTTTCGCTTTGCTCTCTGTTTTCTTTTAGCAGCTGATTTAGTCATCTTAATCAAAATAAGAAAAATTACAAATATAATAGTTAATCTACTACAGGTAAATCAAACAGAAGCTGTGACTGACACAACAAAGTTAAAATGTTTTATAAATTGAGAAAATGCTGTTTATTTTAAAATTTAAAGATGTGGAATTACACAGAAGTTAATGTAGAAAGAAAATATCTTAAAAATTTTAAGGCAAAGCTTTTTTTAAAAAAAAGTTACAGGAACTTTTATATCTTTTCAGGACTTACACTACAGCCATAAAGGGGATTTTATCTTTCTAAAGTAAATCTGTATCTTTGAGTTATAAATTCTGATTTAAAATGTGCTTTTAAGATAGTTATTATAGTGTATTTTTATAAATTAAAAACAAATCTGATAAAAAAAATTAACCTAAAATTCAAGAATTAAAATTTAGGAAAAACCGTAACCCATGATTTCCAAAAAAATAACAGCCATTTTGAGGCTCAAGTGATGCCACAGATACAAAAAATAGTTACGATGCAAAAAAAATCCCCTTTACTAAATCACATATAAAACTTTCAACTTTAATAAAAAATATTTTTTAAATTCACTTGAGGTATGTTTTCACAGGAAATTAACCAGTTGTATTAGTTTTGAAATGCAATTTACTTTATATTTCTGAAAATGCATCGAATATCTTAAATCATATGGTATTTGTAAAATTTCTTTTTAAAAAAATTACTTCATTACGCATTTATGTCGAAAGCATTTAAAAAAAGATAATTATTTATTAAAATGAAATTTTGTTACAATTTCAAGAAAGAATAATTTAGCCATTTACTAATTTAGAGAAAAATTGGAACTACTTTAATAGTTTTGTTCAGCATTTTTTTTTTAAATATAAATTCTCTCTTCATACAGTTATTCTTATTATTTAATTTTTTTTACAAAAGCTTTCAAATTGATATATTTAAATGTTCAATAGTTCATTAAAAATGCTTATTTTTTTATGTATGGAAATAAAAGAGAAATAAGCAATGTCAATTAAATAAAAAAAAAACTGTTCTATTTTATATTACTTTTTTATATTTATAAATTTGAATTAAAAATGGCTGCTACTACTTTGCCAAGTCAAATAATTTTTCGAAACGTTTAATTAAATTGAAGAAGTATTCGCAATTTAATGGACAACTATCGATTTGTTTTTAAATAGAAAATTTTGGAAATTGACAAGGTAAGGAGGAGAGAGTTTTTCTCCGATACCAACTAAGAAACAGTTTGTGATGTTTCGAAATCCCCCCCCCCCCCCCCCCCATTGTTTTAGGAATATTTGTTTAACTTTCAAACAATTCATAAACGAATTCGATTTTTTTTAATTTTAACAATTCATAAATATGTTGTTTAAAAAGTTTTAAAGCAAACAGAAAGTCTTTTAAATTAATGTAGAGAGTATTATTAATTGAGACAAACTACATTTCAAAAGTAAATTAGTTAATAAGAATCTAAAATATAGTTTGCAATCTAGAAATTTGTCCTGAAAATAACAAATTGAAACATTTTTTTACCTATTTTAAAATTTAAATATTAAGTGATACTTGCAAATATTGTATAAAAATTGTTACGAAGTACGCTTGTTAAACTGTATTATATTTTTAAAAAATCAAGAACGACCATTTACATATATGTTCCCATTAACTGTTCTTCCCGGCAAAACAATTTTTCCTTAATCAAAATGCTCAAACATAACAAAGTTATACAATAAAACTTAAAACATTTCCTTTTCCCTATAATTATATCTTTAGTTTAACTGTCATCAAACAATGAAAGTGATATTGAAAAGATGTCATCTATTGTTTTAAATCAATTAGTTAAGGGAAGGAAAATAGCTACAAATTGAATAAAGAATAGGATGGATTTTTAACGCAACTATACAGTTTCTCCTTAGATGATTTTACTATAAGTCTTTTAATTGAGGTTAAGTACTGGCTTTTTTAGATTGTAAAATTTTGAGCATCCAAAAGAACACTTCCACACACAAAAAATTAGGTGAAGTGTAGTTTTACAAATATTTTTTTTTTTACTAATCTCATTCCACACATTGTTTCAAATATTGTAGTACATTTTTTTTATATAACTGAAAGGAATATGGAACTTAATGGTGTAATTAAAGTGGTAAAACTAACAACAATATTATACATGCATGAAAAGAGCAATCCGGTCAAAGGAACATTTAGAGAACTTAATTATATTTTTTAATGTAAAGAGAAACGTTAAAAAATTATTCAGAGCTATAACAGGTGACACAATGTTCACTTGTATAGGTGTTAAAAAATCTCTTGTAATACTAATATAGAAGTACAGGACATAGTAAATGTAATTAATTAAAATTTAATTAATATTCTTATATGTAGGCTAATTAAAAAAAATTTGGCAAAAAGTTATGGGGCATCAAACACATTTATTTCAAGCTTTTGTTTATATAATACGTTTAATTACAAATTGAGCCATGTTTTTAGGATGAAACTTTTTCTGTGTAAACGTTATAAAAAGTCTTGAAAGTAAACTTTATAGAAAAGTCTTGAGATCATGATTTTATAGTTTTCAATCAAATATCCGATTACTCAAACCACTTCGAATGCGAAATTTTACTAGGGGTGTGTAACTCTACACGCTTTTCAATTACCACTTAATTAATCAATATATTTAAAGTTAATTATATACATTATAACGTAAATTCCACAACAACCAAAATTTCTATGCCTGATATCCTTTGAGCATACTCGATTTTTTTAAAAATCTTCTTATGAAGTCCGACTGATATACTAGAATTCGCATAGCAAATGTCAGTAACTTATTTAGTTCGAGCTGAAGAGTGTCTTTAGACAGACTAAACTACATCATCACAATACTTTGATCTATTGTTTTATATTAGGTAATTTAAAAAAAAATCATTTCAAAGAAAATAAACACAATTTAAATATAGTACTATATATGAGCATCCCGTTAAATGAGCGGATACTTGATTATCTTTCTCCTGAATAATATAAAGATCTATTGAACAATAATTCAGTTACGCATAGAGTGGTGAAAACGCCTCACGTACACTCTTAAAACAAAAGAGTGAAATCCACTCCAGTAGAAGAAGTGCATTTTCGACACTGGAAAGGAGTGATTATTAACTCAGACTGAGTTGAAATCACTCGTTTGGAGTGATCCTGTCGGAGGTTTAACACACAAAGGATCCAGTCCTTTCGGGGAAGTGCATTTTCAAGACTGGATAAGTGAAAATTAACTCAGACTGAGTTAAAATCGCTCGTTCGTTTTAAGAGTGTAGAATTCGTGTAGCAAATGTCAGTAACTTATTTAGTTCGAGCTGTAGAGTGTGTTTAGACAGACCAAACTACCTCATCACATTACTTTGATCAATTGTTTTATATCATGTAATTAAAAAATCCTTTTTAAGAAAATAAACGCAATGTAAATATCATATACTATATGAGCATCTCGTTACATGAGCGGATACATGATCATCTTTCTCCTGAATATTATAAAGATCTATTGAACACTAATTCAATTACGCATGGAGTGGTGAAAACTCCTCAAGTAAGCATTACAAAAATAAAATGTTCTCTACTCACAAATTTTTAACCCTTCCAGTCCCAAAAATTTACTACACTACATACAGAAACATCTGATATTCACAAAATAAGCTTATTTTAGGTCAAAAATAAGAGTTCCATACGAAAAAAAAATTCATTTTAATTTTTATATTGTTTTTGAAAAAAGGCCAAAATTTTTTAACTGTGGAAAACAACAAAATAAAAATATATGTATTACCTAAAAACACTTGGAGTTATATATTTTAAGGTATTTGACCATATTATTAAAAAATTTAGTAATTATTTTAACTGAAATAGTTTAAATTGTGTTTTAAATATGTGGAACTGAAGTGAACTTTTCAAAAATCAGGGGAAACGCTTGTTAGCTATTTTCTAAATAAAAAAAATAGTAGTTCTGACTTGTATTGAGATTAATGTAAAATATTGTCTAATAGAACAAAGTGTGAAGAATCGAATGATGTGTGTTTGGATGTCGTAACGGGACATAAATATTTTAAAAAAATATTGAAAGTGATGATGCCAAATGGCATCACTGGGACTGAAAAGTTTAAGCCCAACTCACCTGGTATTCTATCCTTGACCATCCCTTGGGACCAAGGAAAACCGACCGCTCCTGGATAGGCCATCGTGGCCGACGGTCTGTGGGCCGGTACCCTGATCACAGTCCCATTAGCACCGCTCTGCATAGGATCGTAGTGCTGTGCCATCACAGACGATTTCATGTCGGCAGACGAGAAATAGGGCTGGCCGACATACCCGACGCAGCACCCAGACGTACTGGACAGCACCATCATGGGCGACGACGATGACGCAGGAGTCGTCCTAGCAGAACTGTCCCCTCCGTTCTCGGACACCCCACTGTCCTCCCTCCTGTTGTTGTTACTGTCATTATTGTCCAGCTTGTTACTGTCCTCGTTGCCCAGGAGCCTGCTGATGCTGAAGGACAGTTTGGGCTTGGCTGAGGATGAAGATGTGGATGAAGATACGTGGAGGATGGGGGATGAGGACGCGGAGTTGGGATTGTCGGAGGTGGGCGAAGAGTTGTTGGAGCGGACTGTTGTGTTGTTGGAGTCCGGGTGGTGGTAGTCTCGGATGCTGTCCGGCATTCTGGGTGGGCTCGAGATGTCGATCGCGTTGGTGGCTACTGGAGGGGACACGCGGGCAGATCGGTCACAAAGCATGATGATGGCAAGTGTTTCGTTGAAGTTTAGCAGATTGTGGTTGCTTTTGCTTCGGACATTACAGTAATTTAAAGTTGTGTCCTTGCACAATGTATGTCCTTTTCTTTCACACTTCTGAAGAAACTCTATCAACAAAGTTGACAAGTCCTATAGTAAAATCCTTTTTAACAAAGCTTGATTTTCGGGAGTATTCAACACATTGGGCAATAGTTAGAGACCATTATCTTGTATGAAGACGGAAAATTGAAACAATCAAACTTCAACCAACTCGCTTGTCAATTTACGCAACTAGATAGATCAACAAACAGACCTCAACAAACAGACAGATGACTTCACGTGCGACCAGCTCTGAAAGACTCCTCTTCCAGACAAACAAACGAACAGGGTTCAGCTAGATCTCATCACAACCTCTCTTTGGGGTTGCTCGACGAACTGTGTCGGCTCTATGGGGGAGGTAGTCAACTCAAACTTCGGCCCGCCCAGTGCCCATTCCAGATTGGTCGCCTGGGGTTTGGCGACGGTGTGATCGTCGGCGGTCGCCGCTTGGCGCCGCCCTCCTCTCTACTTACCAATTGATTATAGAAGGCGGTGCGGGATAATTGGTTGCCAAACTACCCTGCCAAATAGGTGATGTTACTATTTTTTTCTTTACCTCCTTTGATAGGGGCCGCGCGTAAGGTAATTTGTGGTATGACCAGAGACAATGGGATACTTTTGAGGGTTTCAGACGTTTCCGGTGAATCTCGGAATCACCTGCTGAAGTTTTGTCCCTGTAATTTTAAGTTAAAGATAGGAAAAATTGGAGCGATAGGGATGCCTGCATATTTTTTCTTATTATTTTTTTCCTGTCTCTTTTTCAAAGTAAGATAATTGATTTCAAAGAAAAGTATTGGAAGAAGTGGAACTCGAATAATTTTTATTTGTACAAAAAAATCCAATTTCAATATCATACTTATCACTATACTTCATGTTAACACATTTAATTTAAAAGTAGTGTATGACACTTTAAATTAGCACAGGTAAAATATTCAGGTAGAGTAACCCCTCGCTATATCGCGCCTCGTTATAACGCGCATTCATTCGGATATATCGCGCCTTAATGTCTCCAAATTTTTTCAATGTAATTAGTAGAATATTTATCAAGTTACTCGTTATATAGCGCATTCGGTTATATCACGATTTTTGGCTTCGGGAAGCGCGATATAACGAGGGGTTGCTGTACCATCTAATATCAATTTTCCTTTCTTAAATTTAATACTATATTTTGCAATTATCTATTTCTCATCATGCATCACTTTTTCAAAAGAATGCATTTTTTTTTTACTTAGTAGCAAATTATCTAATTATAAAGTAAACGTGGATTATTTTTTTTATCGAAAGTTGATACGAACTAATTTTTACAATTTACTATTTACAGAAACCAAATTTCTTTATTTGTAATGTACCATCGTTTTTCTAATATAACAATATTTTTCTTTAAAAAAAACTAGTCACTCTTAAACTCTTATTTTAAAAAAATGAAAAGACAATATTAATTTCTTTATACCAGTTAAATTACTAGTATATAATTATATATATTTATATATTTTTCAAATATATTATCCAGAGGGGAGGGGTGTATGTTTTAAAGTATAGATATACATCTTACATCTCAAATGTATATTCATAAATTTGCTTTTTTTATAAATATAAAAATAATAACAACAAATTTATACTTCGTTAAAATTTATCACTTTGACAGATACTTTGATTTTTTAAAATTTACGTATAGTGTTATTGATATTAAAACTTCGTTAAATCTACATATTTGGCATTATGCCCGACTACTTAGTAATACTCTATTACATTATTATTAAACATGAGACCCAATTAAATTAAAAGGATACACCCATCAACATATAAAGGTCCTACAATCGCCAATAAAAACCTTTATCTCTCAAATAAATCACAATATTTCATAAAGCGCTTCCAATAAAATCAGTAAGGCATCATATATCTTTTAAACTGACTCATTCGCTGCTTTTGAGGTGGTCATTTAAACATTGTAGTAAAAAGAACAGACCAAAGTGCTCCCAAGAGAATGCCTTTTCTATGAACCCATTAATGTAATGGATTTTGATCGACTGTTTCATAACGGTGGAGCATTAATGGTGAACCGTATTTATTGTTTCAAGAGTAATGGTGAATATAACATTGGTGGATTGTTATGACTACTTATTCGTAATGATTTTCTTGCTTTAATCATTAGATTAATTGATGGTAGTGTGCTTCAATCACAGCAAAAATGTTCGAATTTATATTTTTATTTTTATTATCACAGAATAGTATATGAGTTTCTTTGAGAAATTTTGAATGATATTCTCATTAAATACTTTGTTAATAATGTGTCTTTCAAAACACAGCTGTAAAGGTGTAAATTGTGATTTATTATGCCGTTGAATTCACCAGTATAAATTTGCTTATAGTTTTGTAAGTGTAAAACTGCTTTTTTACGTAAAAAATGCCATATAAACTGAAGAAAAAAATTGCCTGTTAAAAAAAATTATGTTTTTAAAGTTTTTTTTTTTAATTTACTTGGTTTTAAAAAAAAACTTAGCATACTGTAACATAATAACGGAAAACCAGTGCATTTTTACCTTATTTACGTTAATATATCAATGTGAATATAATAAAATGAATCATTTTAATGATTTCTAACAGTTTATCATTCATTAAATACATATTAATTTAATTAAGAAACATTCAACGCAATCTACAATACTCATTTGAACATTAATTGACAAACAAACCTATTACAATAATTTAATTTTTTAAAGGTAAGATAGGCATTATTTTTACTTTGTTCATACAAAAAAGTAAACAAATTGTCCTATTAGCAATTTGCTTTTATTTTATAATTCAAAAGATGCTAAATATGCAATGTTCCTTTGAACCCTTTCAAAAAGCTAAAGTTTATTGGATGAAAAAAAGCCACATAATGACCAAGCTTTTGGTTTCAATCACGACCTTTATAATGTACACTGTAATTTAAATGACATTAGTACAATCTATACATACATGCGTTTCAATAAATATACTTTGTTAACATTGACCAGAGGATAAAAATGACAATATCCTTTAGAAACCATATGATTATCCAAGGTCTTCAAGGATGCAAGTTTTGCTACACATTTTTACTTGTAGTATATATCCCATTAGCTCGCAAATCTATAACCATCTTTATTATATAACGGTGGGAAAAAAAACAAAAACTGGAAAGTTTTTCATTTGATTAGCAATGATTCCCCTTTGGCCCCATAATTTAAACCACATTAGGATCATCAGTGTATACTTATCCAATTCAATCAATAGAAATTTATGTTTTCCTTAAGTTATTCATAAGAAAAGCAAACTAACACAGTTTCTTTTAATGGTTAATTAAAAGGTGATAAATAAAATATTGCTTGTATATATTTATCATTATCTATATATGGTAAAGCAATTTGATGTAACTTAAAAGCACGATAATCTTTTAAACCTTTTGAGTTGACCTAAACTACTTTTAAACCCAATTTTCCATTGCCAAGGCTTGTAAAATATATTAATAATACTTACAAATTATACTTTTCTTATAATTTTAGATCTTCAAGTTTTGTAGCTTTGTTTCATGGTTTTCATTTTTGATTCAAAATAATCACCTTAATTTAAAAAAAAACGCTAAAATTTTAATTTTGTCTTAAGTGATTGATAGTTTGCAAAAATTAAACAAGTTGGGGTTTGTTACAGAATCTGGAACACCGCTTCCACACAACATTTTAGCTCAACAGGAAACACGCTAACAACACCTCAGAAAGAAATTCGGCAAACAGGACCTTTAGCTAGTTCTAATTCAAACTTTTATAAGCCAAAATTAATAATTGTCTTTAATCTTCTTTTGCAGATTTGATAATTAATCTTTATCATTTGCTAATTGTTTTGAAGTTCGAAGAATAGTGATATACTTTTTAAATAAATACCTTTTTGCAGCCACAAGTTTACATTTCGAAAAATAAATTAATAAAATTGTTGCTTTAAAAATAAAGGCAAAACTTTGCATATTTTGTATGCAAATTTAGAATTTCTTCATTCATATATAATCGACCTTCAAAATAACTTTATTGTGCTATTACAACAATCCAAATTGAATTACTCTATCACAAAAATAAATATTTTTTCAAGAATTTTATTTTTATTTTAAATAAAGTTTCTCGTTTGTTTGATGTAATGGCAACATGAAAATATTGAATGAAAATCACAGAGATCCATAGAGATCTTAATTAAAGTATTAGAGTGGATGATCACGTGACCTCCAATGCTAACTACTAGACGATCATGGAGGCCGCCATCTTAGAGATGGGGACCAAAATCATAGCTAGTGTTGCCATCCTTTAAATAGAAAAGTGATTTGAAAGAAATAAATTTAATTTTAAAATAAAAAAAAATACTATTAAAATACTTGCTGCATTTTGGAATATTTTTAGTGACTTTAAAATAACTCGAAACGCTTTTCAAGTATTTTTTTGATATTTTTTTTTCTAATTTTAGAATTAAATGTTACTTTTTAGCAGTATTCTTTTTCTTAATGTAATGGCAACACTAGCAACTTTCTGGCTGCCACATTAAGAAGAAGAATGAATGAATACTCGGGAAAATAAAATTAATAATTCTAAAAAATTACAAAATAAATATTGCAAAAATTCTAGAAAAGCGTTTCACGTCCTTTTAAAGTCACTAAAAATATTCCAGTCTGAATCTGGTATTTTGATATTTTTGTAATTTTAGAATTAAATTTATTGCTTTCAACGCACTTTTCTACTTAAAGGATGACAACGCTAGCTATGATTTTGGTCCCCAACTCAATGATGGCGGCCCCCAAAAACATAAAAATACTTGCTGCATTTCGGAATATTTGGTTAAAGAGAATATGAGCAGTTCTACCATAATTTTTAATTTCAGGTATTAAAAACTTGTAAAATTTATTTTTTCAAAATCACTTTAAATGTTTATCAAAAGGTTTATAAGGGTAAAAGAATTACGAAAACAAGTTTAGCAAAGCTCATTTGCAAAAAACAAAAAAATATATAATAAGGGACGGCAGTTTTTTAAAAACACCGATTCTAAAGAAACCGGTCTAAACCGGCCTTACCAAACTGACTGTATTTCAATGAAACCGAAATTGCAAAAAACCGGTTAGTCTTTCAACTGGTTTCGGTTTTCCATCCCTAGATCATTACGACGGTAAGGATCGGAAGGTCAGGAACGGAAGGAAAGGACATTCACGCTGTTTTCCGGTCTTTTTTGTGTTGAAACTAACTCCAGTTTAATAAAAATGGATTTTTTTACTTCATGTGCTCCACTTAAACATATTTATAGAAAAAAATTTCAATTATCAAGCAAAAATTAACCTTAAACCGGGGAGACTGTAAGGAAAGCAATAAAGCCTCGCAGCCAATTTCACTGAGTTTTTTTAAATTTTGGGCTTATTGGTGAATTTTAGCAAAAATATGTGGCTACTAACTGAAATATCAGTTTTCTGCAATGCAGTTTGCATGTTTGAAGAATCACTGTAGCTCAATCCAGTGCTTCTCTTCACCACTTTTGGAATGAGGTCAGTGAATGTACTAAAACCCAGGGACAAAGTTAGGAGACGAGAAAAACGCATTATAAATGTTAAAAGCCAAAATTCAATGGAAGGAAATCGTTAAGCCACAGTATTAGTTCAATTTAAAATCCAAATGAATGTAATTTTCAGCTCAAAAAAGTACTAGATTGAGCCCTAAACTAAAAATTTGACATTCGGGACACACGAGGGTAAGGACTTTTCTGCATTGTTTTGTATTCTAAAATTTTTTTGGAGTTTCTTTGCTTTAAAATTACGTTTTGCAATTATAAAAGGACCAGTCTTTTAGCATAATAAGAAAAAATTGTAAAGAAATATTAATTTTTTTAAAAGTTATGCCCAAGGGACATGAAATTAAAAATTATGGTAGAATTGCCCATTAGCGCCCGGGTTTGGCGACTTTCCAAAAATCGTCGCCAAGCCGAAATGACGCCAACACCCGGTGTTTACGGAGAGGGCGCCAAGTCGTAATGACGGACGCTAACACCGGGGGTTTCCCGAGACGGCTCAAATAAAAAAATGACAAAAAAAACAAAACATTTTTTAAAGTACGATTGCAAAATGACGAATAACGTGCAATTGATGTGCCACGCAAAATGACCAAAAACGTGACAATTTAGAAAACGATCAAAATAACCTAAAACGTGACATTAAATATGATCTCAAAATGACTAAAAACATGATTTTTTTTATTGTATAAGAAATCAACGATTATAATTGTAAATAATATTAATGCGATTTAAGAAAGAATAAAATTTGGAAACATGTGCACGTTTACAATTAACTGCTAGTTGGAAAAGATTTTCTAGCTAAAAAGATTATTCAAACAGTATTTAAAAAAAAAGGACTAAAAAAAGCATTAAAAACGATAAATTTTAAATCAAAACATTTGATAAACATTAATTACATACAAGGAAAAAAGGTAAATCCTATTACGATATTATAAAAAACGTGAATCGTAACCCTGGAGAAAAAATAATGAAAATAATCATTTTAAGTAGTTAAACATCGAATTAAAAATCGACCTGCACGAAAAATATTTTCTTTTAAATAAGGACAATTAAGAATTAAATATATTAAAAAATAAAGTTTTAGAATCACGTGCTGCAACGTTATACCACCACGAGTCGGAATATAGAAAAAAATTAATGCATGGCTGCCAAAGTTCGGATTTCAGGTTTTTTGGCTAAAAAACAATGGGAAATGTTGCTAAAATTGGCAAATTTAACGATTTGGCGACATTTTTGGCTTTTTTTCCAGATTTCGTCGTCAAGGATTGTCGTAAAACGGAATCTGACGGGGTTGCCAACTTGGCAACTTAATTGCCGGGCGCTAATGTTCACATGAGCCGAATATTTTTCTTCTTCAGGAGCGCAACAGCAATTTGCAGGCCTTGGCTGCCTCAATAGCACGCCTTCTCCAGCTCCCCCTGTCCATGGCAACTCCCCTCCAGTTCTTAAGTTTTAGGATTTTGAGGTCGTTTTCGGTGTCGTTGAGCCATCGAGTAGGGGGTCCACCTCTGGAGCGGGACCCCTGAGGGTTCTTGAAGATGGCAATTTTTACGGGGCTATCATCAGAGCTTCTCCAGATATGACCGAGCTATCTTAGTCGGTTGCTCCTTATAATCTGCATAATTTGAGGATGTTTATAGCCTGTTTATAGCCAACATCCTCCCTCTAGTATGGCACCAAAGATAGTACTAAGTATCTTTTTTACAAAAGTTTCTATCGGGCGTTGGATGTTTTGGTTTAAAGTCCAGGTTTCGTTTCCGTATAGCAATTAAGACAGGCAGAATGAGTGTCTTATATAGTTTTAGTTTTGTTTTTCGGCTGATTAAATTCGATCTTAGTTACCTTTTTAACCCAAAAAAACATATGTTGGTCATTTTGATTCTGTTGTCAATTTCAGATTTCAGTTTGTTTTGGTTGTTGATAATTTGTAGTGACTTTAAAATGGTGATATGGGTTTTATAGTATCTTTTTTAAATTATAGAATTAAATTTTATTTTTTCGTGGCACTTTTATCTTTAAAATGTTGGCAACACTGATCCAATAACCTTCCAAATTTTACAATATGGTGGCCTCCATATTCGTCCCGTCGTTAGCATTGGAGGTCACGTGATCTTCCACTCTAATACTTTAACCAGGATCTCTGTGATAAAAATGAAATTTGCATGTTTTTTCAATGCAGATTAAATTTTCAGTTATTTAAATTTTAAATATATTTCTAATTTAAATTTTGTTTTAATTAAATTTGGGATGCAGCCTAAACTGATTTTTTGCTTCAAAATGACGTATCCCACTTGTTTGTGAGACTTTCGGTTCGTTCTGTGAAAGTGGGTGACAGACAGACGGACGGACAGACGGACTGAACGATTATAAAACCTTCCACTTTTTACGTTATAAACGTAGCTCGGAAGCTAAAAAAAATGGGGTGGTTAGAATACTTATTAAGCGTCATTTCGAGAATAAACAGAAAAAAATTTAAATTAATTACTGTTTTTCCTATTTAAAAAACCTCAATTTTTTCCTCTTCCTGCTCACTTGCATGATTTGTAAAACATATCTCTTTAAAATAGATCTACAGTTAATTTACGAATGTTAAGCATATCTCTCCGTAATATAGATCTTTGTGTAACAGATCCTTGTTTATTAGATACTCTGTTAACCTTTATTTACAGGGACCACAAAATTGCTACTCCGGAGCTTCTTTTAGCAAAACGACCACAGGACGCGTCAAACATTTAGGCACCTTCATTTCCTTAACGACCTCTGTGCTCTCGGATGCGTGTGGGAAACAAACACAAACAAAGGATTGTCTCTTTACGAGGATGCAGTGACGAAGGAATTGCTGAATTGGTTTGAAAAGGATGTAACTAGCATTATTGGATAATGAAAAAATGTATTCAGCGTATACCCATGCAATAATAAATACTGTCTTTAAAACCTGAAACTGGCTTTAGTAGATTATCAAATGGAGAAAGAAGTTGAAAATTTGTGAAATTTAAATGCGTGTATTCACACTGATGTACAGGATGAAATAGGTAAAAAAAATACTTATCATTTCGGACACCTAAACGTACGTCAAGCTTTCTCAGCAAAAGACCACAAAAAACGGCTAATTTAAGTCGTATGTCTATAAGTTGATAAAATGTGCATGTGTAAAACGTCAAATGATACTTAGTATTGTTTATCCTATCGAAAACGCAACATTTTTAACCACGAAACCAGCCGAAATTTATTTATTTATTTATTTATTTATTTATTTATTTATTTATTTATTTATTTATTTATTTATTTATTTATATTTATTTATTTATTTATTTATTTATTTATTTATTTATTTATTTATTTATTTATTTATTTATTTATTTATTTATTTATTTATTTATTTATTTATTTATTTATTTATTTATTTATTTATTTATTTATTTGCTGAAATGATGCCTACAATTTCGTCAAACCAACCATACGAACTGCTCTCTTTCCTTCTTGCGGTCGCTAATGGGATGATTTATCTGTAGGCCGATGAGAGGGTTAATTGCGAGGACTCATTTAATTGAGTGTTATGTGAGAGCAACGTTAAATAGTGATTCGTTGAAAGGCTAGTTGGGCAAATGATTTTTAAAATGAATGTTATGAAATTGTTTCTATATCACATCGGGCTTTGTTGTAGCAAGTAAGCATGTTGATTCCTTCGAATTATCTTTCATTTTATTAACTATGAAATTAATAAGAAAGAAAATAATATATTTGTATGTATTATTCCATTCATTGCGATGTCGTGGAGAAAAAGAGTCACAACTAAAAAATATATATTCTATTTTGGAGTTACTCTTAGATTCCATTCCTCGCAAATTTACATAAAAATTCACTGAGACGCTTAGACCCAAATTATCTTTCAGCTTTTTAACATCTAAAAAAATTATTCTATTTTCTTTTTTTACTACAAAATATCAATAGTTAATTAAATACAGTTTGAATTTGTATAAGAAAAGAGTAGAGGAATACATTCTTAGCATATTTTGTTATGCCATTTTAGTTGTGTGTTTTCTGTAAGTTAATAAATCTTTAAAATTTTACTATGAACTTGAGAATGCTTTACTATGAGAATTTTTAATGGTTCATTTTTTTCTGTAAGCTTAAAATCCTAATAAATTTATTAAAATACAAAACTTGCCTAATCTTTTTAAGCACAAAAAAAAGTAGAAAATGTTTTAATTTAAAAAAAAAAAAAAAACTAAATATAATTGAAGGTAATTCAATTATAATAAATCAATAGTAAACATTATTAAGGAATGATTTAATAATGAATTTTCATTAAAATAAGATTATTTAGATTTTCAAAAAATAAAAAAATTATCTCAAGAATTCAATAAAAAATTTGATAAAAAAACTCCCACCCCGGGGACTAACTCCTTTATCTACCACTTTCACTAACGATCGTTTTAAACAAATCAAAGACTACACGTTCTTAATTTAAATAAAACGCACTGAGAAACTGATATTAAGGAAAAGTCTTTAAAGATATCTTCACCATAACTCTAATCGTTTCACCTTATCAGGAGAAAGCCTCTCAAAACCACTCATTTCCACCCCATTAAAAAATATTAAAATGTTTGAAGTGGATGGTAAAATGAAAAAATTGCCATACTTAATTTCTGATGGCCTTGCGGTGGATTCGTATATTTTAAGAAACAGCTTTTCCGTGCTCAAGTTTTTTTTTTTAAATCTGTTCTAATTAGTTTATTATTTTTAAAAAAGAAACCTCTATCCATCTCCCTTGAAAATGAAGGGGTGAGGTTTCGCTCTCTATTTATCGTTCTCTTGATATTTCCGGAATTGTGTGTTCAGTAGTCTGCGCCGATAAGATTAAAATAAATTGTCGACATTGCAGACAGATTGTGACGCTGGCCTGTGTATATCATACTTTGAAATCAATCACTAAAAATCACTACTCTTTATTTACATTATTCGCAAGTTTAATAATTTTTTTAAAATGTTTAGAACAAAATTTGTTTTAATTTCCTTGCTTGATAGAAAACCAACATTAAGTCATAATAACACTGAACGTTTGCACTTCCTAGAAAATATTTTTTTAAATCTCATGCTAAAAACATACGAAAAATTAAAAAGAATCTCTATGTTTTCATACACATATTTTTATATAATTTTCAGGGGTAAAAATATATTCACACTCATTACCATTCTTCTGAAAACTATCCGACCATTAAGGGGTAAATTAAACCCAAAATAAGTAAGTATTAAAACTGAAAGTATTATAAACTTTAGGAACAAATTATTTATGTCGGCGAAAAAGTAAATCAATATACCATAAATTATTTTTAATAATCTTTTGTTTTTTTGCGTTGTACTTGAGCTTACATCCACAATTTGGGATCTACCTAAGGAGATGGACTTAAAAATTATATGCGTCATATTTTTAACCTATGTTGTTATGAATTTAATAATTATCATCGGAGATTACAATAACATATAACCGAGGGTACATTTATATTTATGATATATATTTTGCATCACTACGTTTTTGGTGTAGCAGTTTTTTGTTTAATTCCCTCCCAGCTTTTCCATATTTTTTCTTATTCCATAGGTCGTTAAGAAACCCCTCCCCAGAACAAGAGAGAAAAAAATAATAAGCTGATCCATTAAATTAAGCTTTATTGTTTTTTATCATCTTCAATGGTCAAAGCAGGTCCATAAATTTTTATTTGCCGTCACATAGAGGCTCTGTCGAGCTTTTCTTAGGAGCAAGGAGTTATGAGGAGCTAATGAAAACGCACGATATGGGGCAGTTAACCGGATTAAAAACTTCGCCACTGCCATCAGTGGCGGCGATCAGATCTGCCGAGGTTTGAGTAAGTGAGAGATAGTTGGCGCGAAAAGAGGTGAAGACTTCCGAAAGTCGCCAAATCTAAGTTGTGTAGGCTCTAACAAATCACACTCTCAATGAGATTTCCAAAAGAAAAGCTTCATGATTTTATTCAAAGAAGAATCAGTAATTAAAAAATGTACAATTTTTCGCAGTTTCAAATAAAAGTAAAAGATTTACCATAATTGATACCAGATGTATTACCGGATGTAATACCAGATGTATTACCAGCATGTAATATCAGATACATTAAGATGTACCATTTTATAAGATATACTATAACTGTATTATTATAAGATTCCAATAGAGTAGAACTCCAATTATCCCAATCAATTAAGACTGATTTTCATTCAGATTATTAAAATTTTCAGGCAATCATAAATTTTCTGAAAAATCTGCTTACTATATGAGTGTTGAAAATGGAATATTTTAAAGGAAAAAAGCTTTTAATTAAAGTAAAAGGCAACATTTTTACAAGCTAAGCGAAATGATGGACGAATGGATTGCAACAATATCATTGGATTGCGTATAGTCAGAGTTAACATATTTTAATTTTTACTGTACCTCTCTTCACACAAGGAATTAAAAAAAATATGTATTAATTTTATTGGGTGTCAATGTATATTTAGCTCAGAATTTGTTTGGGCCTATTATGGAAGTGACCAATGCTTCACTTAGTAACCGGCTTTTTGCATAGGTTTTTGACCAGGCAGCGTTTCTCCCTCATTCAAACCTCCATTATCAGATCCCTTTTTTCTGTTTTATGTTTAATCTGGAATTAGGGGGTAAGAGCAGGAGATAAAAAACACTCAGGGATGGGAACTGATTGCCGCGTTGAAGAAAAACTGTAATAACGCTCATAAAAAGGGCGTATTAGTGTCATATGCTTAAAAAAGATATTTCGGGCATAAAAAATGTTGGTTCGGGGGTAGGAGGTAGTTTGATAGAAGTGGTGTGATTAGTGAATTAACTAAGAGGTGATATGGAATAAGTCACTGGTATATGCTAGTGGATAATTGCATTAGAAATTTATTATGTTAAGTGTTTTGCTCTTATCCATTAAATTTTTGAACTTTTGATTTAGTAATAATCTCTTAATTAATTTAAATAATTAATTAAAAATTTGTATTGTTTTCAGAATGGATCACAAAAATTATTCTTTATTGCTTAATAGTTATGTATATTTATTGGTATCGATGCCACAGGCTATTATTAATTTACTAAACCACGCACCAATTTTTTATTTCCAGAATAGACTTGCTAGACTTGCAGTCCGTAAACTATTAAATTATTATACAATATATGAACTTATCCAAACAGTGAAAATAACTGAAATGAACAAATGCAAACTTATATTTAAATTATCAACAATTTAAGAAAACATATTTAAATTGCCCATCCTTTATATTTTACCAGTAAACAAATTTCCATATACTAGAGAACTAAAAGCATAAGAGCAAAATTTTAAAATGTATAACAATGTATTACATTGAACTACGCAGTCATCTTTCTTTAATGCAAACTCAAATTAAAAAAAAAACCTACACAATTCAAATCTATAACACTTTGAAAAAAATCGTGCGAATCTCTTAGAATATTACAACATAAAGATACAAGACTTACTCAATCACTTACTTTTAAGGAACATAAAAAATTGAATGTTTTTCAACAAGCCCCCCGCCCTTCTCTTTAAACAACAATAAAACACCCCATCTTTCACAAGCAGCCCTCCTACCTCCCACCATTATATCAGTTTTACTCCCAAAATCCCAGAACAACACTTAATCGCTGCATTTCTTGGAAAAAAGTGTAACTGACTTTAAATGATTTTAAATACAATCCGCTTAAAAAGAAGATGAATATTGTTAATCAATAAGCAAACAATGTACAAATTTGGTATGTACTTCAATTACCATTCTATAATTTATGTTACTGTTAAGATAAATTTATATACTTAGTAGTCATTTAACTATTCAAAACATGCTTCGGCTTTTCGCAATTTTGGCGTTAGTTTGTTTTTAAACCTTAGAGTCCCGGTTTTACTCTACATTCTCCTATTCATTTTCTAAGAATGTGCGTTTCAAATTAGGGTCAAGTGGGGTAAGTGTGATTGGGGGTAAGTGTGATAAACAGCTCTTGTAACTTTGGAAATCATTCTAAAAATCTGAAAGTTTGCAATATATATCATTAGACCACTTGTAATTAAACTAAAAAGAAATATTGACCTTATTTTTTGTTTAAAGAAAGTTTTGAGCTTTTGAATTTAAGTGCAACTGTCTTCTTTTTATGTGGGTTTTCCTATGTGGGGTAAGTGTGATAAAACAGCAATGGATTTTGAAATGCAAATTTTGTACACTTAAAATTGGAATTCAAACATATATTTTTTTTCTACATATGTATGTTTCTTATAATAATTCACTACCAATTTTAGGATTTGGAATTTACTTGAAGCAGAGAACGAATTTTCTTAATGAAAAATGCAGAAACCCTATCACACTTACCCCACTTGACCCTACTTCAAATTCACATTCATATTTTGATTTTAAACTAACCAAACAAATTTAAAGATCATTCAAACTATGTTCATTTTTAAAGATGGATTTGAGTATTATAGAAACTGGTAAAGGGTAATCGGCACACAATGTATAATGACTTCTTCAATTTAATTAAAGTTTAAAATCCACCAAATGCAAGTGATTTACATATCATATCCTTCGTGAAATTAGTGGGAAATCAGAAGTAAGCATCAATTGATACGAAGCAGCTATTTCAAAATACTTCTTCGTTATACAGACTTTTTTCCAGGTTTTTTAAAAAACCACAAAAAAATTGAAATAACTTTTGCAACTTGCTACTCTCTTCTTCTTTCACAAAACTCTATTTCGACAAAACGTTCGTTTAAAATTTCGTCAAACCGACGATAAGCAATGCCAAAAAACAAGGAAAAAACAGTAACCCCTGGGTAGTGGGGAGACAAAGCACAACATCGCTAATAAAGGAAGGTTTGCGTGTAACAAAGTATAAGGAGCGAAAAAAAGAAAAAAAAGAGGAGCAGCAAAGAGCGAAGCGAAAGTCCTAAACGAGCAATATCCATTAAGTTCTGGAGAACTTAGTTCCCTTGACCGGGATCTCTCGTAGGAGCCCGAAGTAATGGATGTTGATGACTGTAAATCAGATTACGGGGCCTTTTTGGATTCTACATCATCGTTCAATTACAAGGGATGGTCCATGGACCCCTCTTCCAGCGCTCCGGGCCCAAACCAAATTAAGACCAACAGCTCTTCGGCTCCAAAACGATTTGCCATCAAATATTCAGGCGCGAATTAATGTGCGGTGCGCGTTTCATTGGATCGGGGATGCTGCCGCTGCCTCCTTCTCCGACTTCATTTAATTAGGATGCCTGAGAGGAACCCCGAGAGCAAAGCCTGTGATGGGACGTCGATAAGACTCTTTCTTCTTCGCTCTGCCGGGAAAGATGCTAAGTAGATGCAGTTTTATTAAAGGAGGAAACTTGGCATGTCTGAAGGAAGATGCAGTGGAGGAGGATTTGATGAAATTGTGTTTCGTTGGAAATGATGTGATGAAAATAAAGAAGAAACTATCTTAACAAAAACTGAAAGAAAGTTTTGCAACGTAAAGTTGAATAGAGATATGTCTTAAGGTATAGTTTAAACATTAATGTTGTCAATGCAACTTCCCCGTTATGAACGTTATGAAAAGGAATTTTAGGATTTCAAATGTCCGATGTGTAAAATCCTAAAATTCCTTTTTTTATAAGTACATAATAAAACATAAGCTGTGCAAGTAAAATATATTTTTTTTGTTAAATTTCTTCATTTTTATAATTAGGATGCCTGATAGGAACCCCGAGAGCAAAGCCTGTGATGGGACGTCGATAAGACGCTTTCTTCTTTGCTCTGCGGGGAAAGATGCTAAGTAGATGCAGTTTTATTAAAGGAGGAAACTTGGTATATCTGAAGAAGATGCAGTGGAGGAGGATTTGATGTATTTCGTTGGAAATGATGTGATGAAAATAAATAAGAAACTATCTTAACAAAAACTGAAAGAAAATTTTACAACGTAAAGTTTGAATCGAGATGTTTTAAGGTTTAGTTCTTAAACGTTTTTCGTTGGAAATGATATGATGAAAATAAATAAGGAACAAGAAAAAATATAACGCAAGATTTGAAAAAAAAAGTATGAGCATAGTAAAAAAAATGTTTTAGCTTCTTTGAAATTAGATGTGGCGAAAGATTTTGTTCTCAAACCTTAATGTCTTCAATGCTAGATCCAAACTTTGAAATATCGAAATTAATATCTTCTAATGAAAGAAAAATATACTCTGCGTAAGCAAAATATTACGCTTATTTCTGATGATTTCTGATTTTTATAATTAGGATGCCTGAGAGCAAAGCGTGTGATGGGGCGTCGATACGACGCTTTCTACTTTTTTTTTGTGGGGAAGATGCTAAGTAGATGCAGTTTTATTAACGGAGGAAACGAAGATGCAGTGGAGGAGGATTTGATAGAATTGGGTTTCATTGGAAATGATGTGATAAAAATAAACAATAAGCGATCTAAAAAACTAAATGGAAGGAAAATTTGCTATGTATGGTAAGATATATTTTTCTAAAGGTTTAGTTCGTAAACACTCGTCAACGTTACGTCCCAGTTTTGATATAATAAAAGTATTTATTTTTTTAATGCAGACTAAAAAGGTTTGCGAAGAATTTGGTGAAATTGTGTTTCGTTGGAAAGGACGTGATGAAAATAAATAAGAAACAATCTTGAAAAAAGACGGGAAGAACAAATTTTAATGCAAGTTTCAAATGAGATAGAGCTAAAGAAAATGATTAAAAGAACATTTTGAAACCTCAAGTTTGAAAAGATTAGTAAACTCCCGATTATCCGCGGAATTGGGTGGCGCGGCATCTGCGGAGAAGCAAATTCACGGATAATCCGCAAAAGTAAAGAAAATATTCAACAAATTGCAACAAATAAGGGGAAAAAGTCGTAAGAGGTATGTGAAATATGAAGATTTACAATTTCACAAAAGGTTAGTTTATTGATTTTTTTTCCAGCCTTGCAACTTCTCTTTCTTATTTGTGATGAAAGTTTATTTAGAATCATTTTGTCGCAAACGGAGGCCTCTTCCTGCTCCTCTAGGTACATAATCAATTCGCTTATGTTAGAAAGAGCTTTTTTCATGACTTACTTTATTTTTCAAAGCATTGTCTTCTGGCTCCTGATCACAATTTATTTTCGTTTTTCTCTCATTTAGATACTATCAAAATCACGAAAAGCAGTTGAATTACAATTGCGAGCAGTTTATTTTACAATGGACGCCTTTTGAAAAAAAAATCTGCACGTGGTGTGCACCTGGCCGAACACATTTTAGCAAACACTAAGTTTTCGACGGTCATTCTTATTTTTTTAATGCATTTCGTTGTTCTTATAATGCATTCTTCGGTTTTAAAATTTGTTCATCGTTTTTTAATGTGTTCAAAGGAATTCGTTTTTCTTGGAATACATTCTTTCAAGAAGTTTTGAAACAGATTAATTTCATTTCCTTTGTTTTGTTGAATTATTTATTTTCTCAGGGGAAAATAGGGGGGGGGGGGGTTGAGGCCCAAGGATAATCCGCAATACGGATAATCGGGAATGTACTGGCAAAATATTTAGTTCTTAATCACTAATGTCGTCCACAGTTTTAAATCCTCAAATTTCTTTTTAAATTAAAAATTTAAATACACAGTGTTCGAAAATTATTACACTTATTATGTTGATTTCTTTGAATTTTATAATTAGGGAGCCCCCCCCCCCCCTCTCCAAAATGAACATAGAGAGCGCATCAGAGTGTCATGGGTCGTATATAAAACGCCCCTGCTTTCTTCTTTTGCTCTTCGGCCTCAATCTCTCCGCGGGGAAGATGCTAAATAGATGCAGTTTATTAAAAATGTGCACACAAAAAAAACTTTGCATGTCTTTCAGTTGAATGTAGGAAGATGCAGTAAAAGAGGCTTTGATGAAATTTTGTTTCAGTGGAAATGATGTGATTAAATTATTTTCATAAATAAGAAACGATATTTAAAAAATAACAATGAAAATTTTAAAAGGTTTGAAACGAAATATTTTTGATGTCATCAACGTTACGACCAAGGTTTAAACTCCTTAAATTCCTGTTTTGAAAAGACAGAATAAGATTTTTGTTGTGTATACAAAATATTACTTTGATTTCTATTGTTTTCTTTGTTTTTTATAATTTGGGTGACGAAAAGGAACACCGAGAGCAAATTATGGAATAACTCAGCCCGAATGTACGTCCATAAGACAATGCTGTAACTTCCTCTTTGCTCTTCGGCCTCCTTATGAAGATGATAAGTAGATGCCGGTTTTTTTTAACGGTTAAAACTGTACATTCTTTCGTAGAACTATGCAGTGAAAGAATATTCGATGAAATTGGTTTCGTGTAGATCGGAAATGTTATGATGGAAATAAATACGAAACAATCGTTAAAAAAATACTTTAAAAAATTTGCTATGCAATGTTTGAATGGAGCAAAATACTAAAGTATAACTTGTTTTTTCTTTTCTATAACATAATTAAGTAAGCTGTTATGGTTTTCTGCGAACCATGTTTATCGGCAAATTAAGTATGAAATTTTGGACTTGAAAGAACAACTTTGAACTTTTAAACTCAACATTTCTGAAAGTTAATTTTTCAAACTACAATTCAAAAAGTATGTTTTGACTCCATTGTGTTGAAAAATACGCGGTTTCAAACTCTCACAAGGTTCACATAAAAATGTTTTATCCTCTTTTCCCTTGATTTTATTTACAAAACCTTAAACAAATTTAAAAAACACCTTCTCTTGAATGCAACAATATTTCATAATAAAAGCATCCAAGATTTCGTTCCCAAGTTTTTTTATAAACAATTTCAGTTTTTGTGCTGGGAATAAGTTATAGAGAAAAAATATTCCGGGAAAAACAGTCATGAACTGAAAATGGTTACTTTCAGGCTTCAATTGAGATAGATGGAGCATTCCGGAAAACGTAAAAAATAGAACCCCGGTGTATTTTTACCACAACAAATATACATTTCCATCTCGCAAAAGTTATTCGCCCTTCTCGCAGAACTTACGATAAAATGTAAGACAACATTCCGCAAACTGTTCGTGTATTTCTTATCTCGGGCCGGAAAAGCGGGAAAAACACAAATTCTTCGTGACTTAACAGGCGTTCCGCCATGTCAAAGATTAAGTACCCAACAAAACGGGGAGGTAGGCTGTTTTTCGTCCATTTTATTAAACTAAATGGTTTCTGCAGACCTGAAAAACTGCACGTTTTATAGAGCGGGAAACTGGACCATTACACTGAACCCCATTTTATATTTGTCTGGAATGAAGGTGGGCTCTTTTGTGCTTCTATTCAAGGCTATTTTTCGCATTTCTATGGTATTTCATTTAAAACAACATTGAAGTGGCCATCTTTCAAGTGAAGTTTGAAGTGGCTATCTTTAAAGTACAAGTTGAAGCGGCCCTATCTTTTGTAGCATTTGAACATCTTTTATTAAGAAGATAGATTTGAAGGGTTCTTGTTACAAATAATAAATTTTAAAATGTTTTCCAAATCCTTTATTTTAAGGGTAAAAATTAAATGGAATGAAGTCCATATATATTTTAAGAAAAAAGGTTTAAGCTGCAGAAAAAAATCTTGCAATTATGTATAAAAATAAATTTGTAATAAGATTGATTTCTTAAAGTCTTAAATTAGTACAAAAAAATCCTCTGAAAACATTGTTCTCGCTAAGTAGGCTAAGAATTTACATTTAAAAAATTAATTAAAAAAATATTTTGTTAAAAATGTTTGTATTTGTGTCAGAACACTTTAGTATGACAAAATAACATTGGTAATTCAGAATATCGCAACAAGCATTTTAATACCATTATAACAATTTACTGAAATAACTTTTGTAGTGGGTTTTTTTTATATATTAACAGACATTGAATATTTTTTTCATTATTTCAACATAAATTTGGAAACAGAAATATTTTAATATTCGCCAACTACACTCAAACTTACCATAAAATGAATACCAGATTTACTAGATTCCAATTAGTCTAAAAGGATCACATAATCATCCAAGTGAATTTATTGCTCCTAATTTAAGATTATAAATCCCTATACATAAATTTAACTAATTAAATAGGAACGCCCGAAAATGTATCAAATTCTCAATCAACATTACAACCCACCCTATCCACTCTAAATCAAGTATTAATGCAAAGCTTTCACGTAGCATCAAATCTAACTCTTTATTAACAATTCACGTGCTTACAAGTCCATTATTTATTTACATGCCTCGTCCACTGACGTCCCCTTTTCTTTAAAATATGAGGGATGTCTTCCCAATAAATGCTCTGTCAGCCAGTATTAAAAGTCGGGGCCTTCAGTGGAGGAGAGGTAAGGATTAAAGTGTAGTGTTATTTTTCAAACACTGTTGGATACATTTAGTTTCTTTATAAAAATAGTATTTAACATATTCAGTTTCGTTTGAATACATATCCAATATTTTAAAATATAAGCAAGTACAATTCGTTTTAATTTGAATATAGTTTAAAATCTGAAATAAAATTATTTTCCTTTACCTGATTTTTACATTCAACCATCCATTAAAAAAAATCGGAATTTTTTTCGTTTCGCGGGAAACAGCTGTAAAGTTGTCCAAAATGTACAACTGAAACTTAACTGAATATTTCCAGTGGTTATCAGCAATTTTGTACGCTATGATACTTTAACTTTGCTTTTTTGCATGATCCTTATACTGTGCTTTGTAGCCAGAAAACTCCGTTTGTCGCTAAAAACCGTTTGAAAATATTTGGAAAAATACAAAATCCTTTAATTAAAGAAAAAATCTTCTTTCTAGATCAAGACTGATAGAAGTGTATATTTATTTCTTCTTATTTATTTCTTTTTATTTATCTTATGCATGTGAAATCACTATCAACAGAGTTTTAACCACAATTAAAATTTTAACCACTATTGGAATAGCTAGAATATCATTGATTTTAATATGAATTATATATATTTTTCTAAAATTTGTTGTCTAAGTTTTTAATTTATCTTGCTAAATAGAATGAGATGGGCTGGACATCTATTGGAAATGGACGCAGATCGGGCTGCTTTAAAAGTTCTTAACGCACTCTCTATCGCACAACGACCAAGGGTGGCAGATCAAACCGACGACGGTGGATCGACTGCTTGGAGTCGGACTTTGGTCTCATATAGATCAGAAAATCTGAAGGACCCAAGCGCAAAACAGAGGTGGATGAGAAAAACTTCTTAAGAAGGCGAAGGCCCACAACGGGCTGTCGGGCCAACTATGATGATGATGAAGTTTTTAATTTTTTGGGTATTCTAGTACGGAATCGACTAAAGATCTAAAGGATATGAAAATTAAGAACTGGAAGGCGAAGACCAAAGACAGGCGGCTTTGCAGTCGTATTGTGAGAGAGGCCATGGTCCAGCATGGACTGTAGTGCCGGGTACGGAATCGACAGGGCGAAGTACGGAATCGACAGGGCGAAATGAACGTTCTATACCAATCCACTACTTCTTTACCATCTTCACCACGATGGATCCCAACAAAGTCGTTTAGGGCCGGATGTCACAGCGTCTCGTCAAGATGATTGCGAACGCTTTCATTAATCCCATTACATTTGAGGTTCAAGAGGTCCCGGGGTAAGCTGTCCCTTTTCTCAGAGGAAAACTCCTGACAGCATTTAATAAAATTTTCATGCGTGGTTCTTCGTAGAGACTCTTTTAGTACGAGAGGATATCGTGGGCGGAATTGAGTCATTTCAATTAGCAAGAGTTGTAATCATAAGAGATCATTCGGAAGCCTGCGAATCCGGTGTTGACTTACGTTAAGCTTTGTTTTGTTGAATGATGATTTCAATGGTAATGGTGAATAGGAAATCTGAATTGTTTTTAGTGGATATTAAGTATAGTAAGAAATTTAAATGTTGATGAAAAAAAAGATATCTGTAATTTATCTTACTTGTAAAAGGTTTATTAAAAAATCCGAGTAAAATGCTTCATTAAGTCTATTTGGTTGTTATAAAATATATTTATCTTTAAACACATTTATGAATCGTACAATCCTTACTTATGTCATAAGCTATATTTGGATAAAAAAAATGAATGGCCATTCTTAATTTGGTTCCCTAATGAAACGAGTGGAAGATTAATAAATTTAAGCATCCTAAAATATTCACCACAATAACCCCAAACTACATATATCCAACTAATATCGCCGAACCCAAGTGAGCATTCAGCTTTTCAAAACACACATATTCACCAATGCACTACTCCAAGCCGACAGATGGACTGATTAACTTGTAACTCGGACACATTTTTTACCGCCCATTTCCCTTGCACAATCCACCCGCACACTCACACGCACGTGCGACTGAGTGCCTCAACCGCGACTTGACCAAGTGCAACTGTTGCACCCAGCGGTCCCATCATCCCGGTCATCACTAATTCACTCGCAACTCTGTCCACATGGCCACGTGTGGCCACCCCCGCCGCCCCATAGAGAAATTGATAGTGCCCCAATAATAGACTCGCCCGGACCCATTAATGGGCCATCGGTGACCGATCGTCGGGTGGTTGTAGGCCGATCCCAACTGTGGAACTGATTAAAAGTATTTGACGGTGAAAATCTTTGAATAGGGTTGCTTAACGTCGTAAGTGTCAAAATCTCCAACGGTCTTGGTTTTAGCATTTGTCTGGAGTAACTTTTTTTTTTTTTAATTCTGAGGTTTTTTTTAATAGTTTGCTTATTAAATTTTTAAAATACCAACTTCTTGCTGTGTTGTTGAAATCATTTGTTAAATAAAGCCTGCATAGAAAGAAAGTTTCTTTGAATCTATAACGGTCACTTCGAAAGTGTGACCGAAACAGCCAATAAAAACGCAGGGCACGGAAAAATGAAAACAAGAGCGTTACATCATCTGAAATATTCCCATTGTATATATTTTTAATTAAGAAAGATTCTTGAGAAAACGTCAAATTAAAATTTTATGTGCCTAGAATTTTTTTATGTATTTTTATTAATTGTTTATGATAGTTAAATTTCTACTATTTTTTCTATTTTGGGAATTAGATAGTCAAAAGAATGTTTGCAATATTTTTTTAAAATTTGTATTAATGTTTAAAAAAGAGAGAGACGGACGTAAAACATTGAGATCATCGTGCATCTTAATAAATAAGAAACTAATGAGAATCTGATGAAACAAACATATCATGATTTTATCGTACCTTCTGTAAGGGACAAAAGTAGCACAAAAAACTCCTTTTAACAAAAATTAAGTTAAGTTGTTGTTTTTTTGTTGGATACCTTTTTCAATTCTCCCCTTTTTTTAACTCTATTTTTTTCGTCACCCTTCCTTCCTTCAAATTGCTATTAAAACTCACTAATTATTTGAAGAATGTGTTATTGCTATCACAAAACTAATTATTTTTAATTAATTTAAAGTATTTTTTAAAGCTTCAACTAAAATAACTTAAATTTATTACGATTGTTGTTTTTCTTTGGTTTGGAGAGTATATAAAATTACGATTATTTTTTTCTGTGCTATTTCTGTAATTTTTAACTGGAATTTCAACTGAATCAGGGATGCTTTCAACTTTCTCTGGGACTTATAATAGTTAAATTAATAACGTAACGCATCATTCCATGCCCACAGAACCTCGAATTGGGATCGAGCCCCAAGCTGCCGGGGCGTGAGGTAGCCCCTGACATTGATCAAGATGAATGCCGAAGGGTTCTGTAGCACCATCTGGAGAGTGTTCGTCAATGCTTTTGGCTACATATCGTTGGCTTTGTAGTACTTCAAGGGTGGCTTTAATACGATATAAAACGGGGGGCGGGGGGAGTGATTGGCCCGATTGATAAGGGTAATTCCCTTCCATCGTTTTACCAGTATCGCTTTGTCGATAGTGATTGGTGGTGGGGGTGGGTCGGTGCCCCCCTATAGATTGAAAGGATCACGGAACTTTTTTATTTACCGTTCCATGGAACATTGTTGAAAAAAAAAGTGGAACATGTTTAGCCTGTCAAAAGGGATTTTAGAGTTGGTGTTTGGGATTTACTGTGTAGTGTTTGTAGATATGGTAAAATCAACTTAGATAAGTAGATGATGTTTCGAGAAATATTTTAATGTTTTTATATATAATAATGGAATGGGATGAATGTTCGAAGTATGTAAGTCAGTATATTTATGTGTGATTGCTTTAACTGAACATAGAACTTAATGGTGCTAATTATTTTTTTAAAAAAATTCACTGTGTTTCTAACAATTTTACTTTCTCTGAAAGAGAGAGATTTAAACAGTGAGACATCAATATGTTTGAGCGTTGACCTTATATCTTCTCTACATAATAAAAAGTGATGGAAAGAAATACGAAATTGATATACATTAGTCATTTTTTATTACTTCCTTTCCACGATTAAGAAAAGGTCACTATAAAATAAAAAAATTTCCACTGGTCCATAATCCCTATAAGATGTTATAGGTTTTACTTCCACAATTGTACTGGAATTCGTCGCTAAAATTGGTTGAAATGCCCTCTATCAAGCAAACAACGGTATGGAGGGGGGGGGGGAGAGGAAGCTTCCTTGACCATACATATAACTTAATACTATAGTTTTAACATACAAATCGATAATACAAACTGAAAATTATTTTCTTTTTTGTTGGATTTCAAATCTGAACAATACTTTATTTATTAATAGGGGTAGGTTGTTTCAGAAAATACAAAAATTGACTCTGGACTCGCTAATAAAAGGGTTCTTTTATGTCCTCAAAAATATTGATTTTCGTCCCTTGAAAAACTATTGTCACAGCGTATTGTATGTAAACAAACTTTTTATTTAAACAATTTCTGTCTAACTGCTTGTCTTTAGTGCTATAATCCTATCTGGACCTAAAATGTTCATATTTTGGCTTTGTCCGTCTCCCCTAGCTCTATAACCCAAAGAGCGATGGTAAGCATCCGACATCCATTAGTCATCCTCGCCACGATTGCAAGGGAGATACCAGACCATAAAGGATGCCCCAATATCATCAAGCAAAGGTCGACAGAAACAGCCACAATTCCCCCGAAAAGCACTTCTCATAACCGGGTTATTAGTGTCAAACGTTGTTACGAATCGGAGCGGTTGCCGCCATAGAGTTGAGAAGAGGATGAAGGTGCTTGGCGAGAAAACAAGTGAAGCTGTCGGAATGTCGCCAAGCAACCCTAGCAAGCCCAAGCAAATGGCTTACTCAATGATAGTTTATGCTGAAGCGCAACATTTTATTCGTTAAAAAGCACGAAATAAAAAAAAAAACAATAAATTTTTGTTCAACAACCGTATAGGCTGTATTATACGAGATCTGAATTTACACAAGATTGCAGTCTGTTCTAGGAAAACTCAGACAATAGGCACAACTTACTTTGGCGGCCTATTTACGGAAAATGTTGTGTATGATTCCCAGTAAGGATGGGGCTATATGACCTATGCATCAAATTTTTGCAACAATTGGATTGGATTCCTTATAACATCGACCAAAATAACCACGTTTGGTCAAAGTCGAGAAAAAAGTGGAGTATCAGACTTTTTATAACTCACTAATATTTTGGGAATTTACAGCGTAATAGAACCTGAATACAGCATTTCGCGTAATAGAACCTGAAATTTAGGGGCCCTAAAATTTGGGGGCCCTAGGCCCGGGCCTAACGGACCGTATGGAAGAACTCTCCCTGATTGCAGTGCTACTGTACTAAAGTATACGTTGTAATTATCGTTTATATTAAGATAGTTAGAAATTTCCAAGCCGATGTTAGTAAGCGTGAACAAACTCCTCTGTAATATATAGCGCCAAATGCTTGATAGAAAGTATTTGTCTGGGCTTATTACAGCGTGATCAGTAGCTTCACTCGACTAACTTTTTGTAGCATTGGTTTTTGTCCGCCAACATCTACACCTTCGTCTTAACTCTCTGGTTGCGGCAGAGATTAACTTGCCTGTCTCTGGACATGACAGCGCGATGGGCAAAATTGGCGCTTTAAACGCTCATCAAGTATGCAGTCGGTCCGGACAGTCCGGTATTGGTCTAATGGGCTGAAGACCACTGTCCATTTGAGGCAGGACATATCCGGCAAAGGTGATTAGTGGAATTCGGGTTATATAATCATTTGCTGGTGAAGTAGGCCCAAATTGCCATTGTGACAGGTGTAGGGAGATATGTGTGATGGTATGTTAAATGTTGGAATTCGGGTGGAAGGCTTTTGGTTCATGGATTATAATTATCTGCGTGCAAGTCACTTATCTGTGGTATAATATGGATGGGTAGACTTGTATGGGCAATGTTATAGGGAGATACAGTAATTTGAAATGTGGGAGGTTCTATATCTTTAATATTTATTGGGAGTTTGGGTATGCTTGCAAATATTTGGTTTATTTACTATTCATGTATAAAAAATATTATATGGCAATCAAACTTAATAACAATACAGTTATTTAAACTTAAAATTACTAATATAAATATAAACATTCTAACCAACTTCAACTCATCATGCTTTATCTATACTGTAAATTAAAAGAAGTTTGCCATATATACTTTCCGACAAATTATCCTGTCCTAATCATAGTTTAGCTGGTTAAATTTATGAAAACTTTCAGCTTTTTAAAATAATGAATAAATAATTATTTTATCATCCCACTAAAGTTGGCAAAGTAAAAATGTTTCAATGTTTTGTTTTACAATTTGCTGAGTCCACAGACAATGACTAATCATGTATTTGCGGGTAGTTTTTACCATGGCTTTTTACGTGTTAGTATGGTAAATATGAGGGTTTCACTTCATAAGGTGCTCATAGGAAACTATGTTAAGTCATTCCGCCAAATATCAACCAAAAAGGGCGCCAATTCTAAAGAAATCATCATATTTACCTTGTTTCTCCTTTTTATTTTTGATTTTCACCACCTAATCACAAATAGAGAAATCGTAATTTTTTAAAAACTTTTCCTAAGTCTAAAATCACATAGAACACTCGTTTTGAGGGCTGAGGGTGAGGGGTGGCAGTGTATCGTCTAATTTTCTACATCTAAAGATAAATTATCTTTTCCTCATTCTCCCTTTCATATATATTTTCAGTAGCCGGACATCAACTAAAATCACGGCTAAATGTTCTTGATACCATCTTTAAGGTAGGCGAATATACCCAAAATTTCCCAAAATTCTAAAATTTTTACTATTGCTTTAATCTTTTCCAAATTTGACAAAGGTATTTCAAATATAATGAATAATACTATTTAGGCTTTTGTTTCTATTTAAATATAATTTATTTATTTTAAACGGTGTTTTCCTATTAAAAAAAGAGGTTTACGCCAACAAGTCTACCACATTGAAATTTCATCCTATGAACATT